>CAAKHG010024221.1:7111-28773 GCA_901007715.1 Dactylopterus volitans
CGCCCCCCCCCCCCCCCCCCCCCCCCCCCCCCCGCCCCCCCCCCCCCCCCCCCCCCCCCCCCCCCCCCCCCCCCCCCCCCCCCCCCCCCCCCCCCCCCCCCCCCCCCACCCCCCCCCCCCCCCCCCCCCCCCCCCCCCCCCCAGGCCCCCCCCCCCCCCCCCCCCTACTGTGCTGAGCTGGACCTTCTGGCTGGAACCTTCATTATTGCATTGCTGCCAGCTGATTCCAGAAAGGCGAGTTAATCAGCAGGTGAACTATCAGACTATTTCATGCAGTGTTTGGATTCTCCTCGTGTGCGACGCCCAGCAGCGCCACCTTGCTGCTGTGGAGCGCAACCGAACGCGTCATTTTTTAGACAAACAATATGAAAACGGTAGAAAGGTGTGAGCGCGATGAAGTCAGGAGGACCAACGCCGGCATTCGGATACAGTAGCATGACAGAAGCGAGCGCGTGATGTCATTAGTATACAGATGTGTCTAAGGTGCAAACCTGCTCGTGAGGATGTGACAAATCAGACAATTCACATTTGCATCGAGTCATTGTTTCCTTCCCTGTCTGCCTCCAACAAAGAGAAGAAATAAAAAAAGTATATTGCTTCAAAAATGTATTTTTTTTCCATGTCGTGAATCATCTGATTCACCACGTCAGCGGTTCGTCGAGATAGACAGAGTCAGTCAGGCCGATCCGGGACTGACTAATGCCTGGAAACGTTTCCCGGAGTCTGTCTGTCTATCTGGGCCAACCTCCTTTTCTACCAGCAGGTGGCGCAATGCGATGTATTGCTGGGTGAAGGGGAGGGGCTTGGAGATGAGTCGTTCACAGTCACAGTCGTCAGTCTGGCCTCAGAGTGTCAGCTGAGACGGAGGAGCTGCACACTCCCTCCATCCCTCCATCCCTCCATCCCTCCATCCCTCCATCCCTCCACCGGCCCCTCCCTCTCCCTCCCTCTCCCTTCCTCCGCTCCTCCCCCCCTCCGCCTCCCTCGCCAGCTGTCAGTGAGTCAAACAGGAAGTGTCTCCTCATTTGCTCCTTCCAGACGTGCTGGAGCCGCCCGCCCCGCCCTCCATCTTGTCGGCGATCTCGGACGTGTCTAACTTCTCGGATCCGTCGCCCTTCTCCGACCGCTCTTTCTCCGACCGCTCTTCCCCCTCGGCGAGCTCAGAGCGCTCTGACCTGGCGTCGGCGTCGCCCTCAGACTTCTCCTTCCTCTCCGAGCGGTCGGCGTCCATGGAGGAGGTGCCAGGCTTGTCCCACTTGGCCATGGCCTCGTGCTCGCCGATGCAGGCGGTGATGTTGGAGGTCCAGGCCTTCAGATCCTCCTGCAGAGACGAAAGCCAGGACGTCCCTGTCAGACGGGAATGGCGGCTGCGCTCGTGCCCGTTTGTCATTCCCCATTTTGGGATTCATACAATCTACAAAAAAAAATCTTTGTGTTTGGAGGACAGAAGCCAAAGAGTTAAGTTAAGTTAGAAGTAAGACTAAATCATCTGAGCCTCAGACAGGCTGCTTTCACCTGCTCGCGCCGCCGCCAGAAATACTGCCGTCATCTCTAGACTCTTTCACAGATGAGGATGAGGATGAGGATGATGACGACAGCGGTTATTTCTCACTGCTGGTTTTGTTTCTGCAAACGCGGAGGACTCTACGTCTCTAAGGAAGCAGATAACGATGGCTGCCGTACGACAGTCACCTGGCGGGCGTAACCGTGTTCTTACCTCATCTTTTGCGTGGAACACAAAGTTGTTTCCATCATTTATTCTGTTTCAGAGACAGAAACAACAGGAATGATTAGACAAGCCACCTGATTCATTCATTCATTCACGCAGAAGACTCGATAAAATCCTTCTTACTGAAGAATGAAGACATTTTTCTTCTTCTTGTATCCCATCGAGGGGTCAAAAGAGCAGTTGCCGAGGTCGACGGGCGGCTCGCTGTTGTACGTGGTGGTGTGGTTCCTGGCGTCCTTGTAGAAGCTCAGCTTTCCCTCCTTCAGCACACAGTAAACGTTCACCCAGGACTTGCTGCAAGTCACAGTCACACATTATGGAGATAAGAGCTGGATATTGCTTCAGTCAGTAGTTGGATATTAATATCAACAAGGGGATTCTCCTCTCAGACCTTTTATGGCAGGTTTTTATAAAGGCACAAAAACGAATGACTGCATCTGACTGAATTCACTATTGGCGACATTAGAGCGTCTGATTATCTAGAGGAAGTGAATCGGGTCAGCTGGACTCGGATATGTCTGGAAGACATTTCCAAGTTTTTTGAGTGGGCTTGATGCTGTTCATGCTGTTCCCAGGACCAGAGCCGGCCAGTCAGACCTGCGTGTTGTTACTAACGTGCGTTGCAGTTCTACCTGTTAGGGCTCCTCTGCTGGGCTTCCAGGTCTGAGCTGGTGGCCTTTTTCCGGTAGAGGAAACCTTCGTTGTGGGCAGTGTGTGAAGGCGGCTGGGGCGTGGTGGGGGCCCCGGTAGCCGGGGCCGAGCGGGAGCGCCGTGTCTCCTCGGGTTCTTTTGGGCGGGGTCTCCTCCTCGGCTTGGGGCGGTCTCGAGCGCGAGGACGTCCATCAAAACGAGTCACTGGCGCTGAGAGGCTGCTGGGAGGCCGGTAAGGCTCCCCTCGGGCCTGAGAAAGCAGATTTCACATATGAAGGTGACACAAAGACGCGCCGAAGGATGAGTGTGACGTCAGCATTGCGATGTAAGCGGACGCACGTGTGCTGCTTCTCTCTCCTGGACCTGTTCTACGATCTCAGCCATGGTGGACCTCTTCTCCCTGCAGCCACACGAGGCAACAAACAGAGCAAACAAACCAACGTCACGGCGGATCATTTTGCCAAACTGCGAAGACAGGTTTGGTCATGACCGGTTCTCGTACCCCGACCGCTTGTCAGAGCCGTCCTTGACGGAACCCTCCAGGTCGCTGGAGTCTTGTCTCTGCAGCCTCTGTTTGCCACTGCCCTCTTGTTCACTGGATGACTGCCTCTCCAGGCGCCTCCGGTAGCGCTCCTGACGCACAATCAGTGGCAGCTCGTTCAGCCTGGCTTGGATTTCCTGCTCGCTGGAGGTCTGCCGGCCGAGTTTGTACTCCCTCTCTCGCCTCAGATGATCCATCTGAGGATCAGAGCGGCTTCCCCGGGGATCCCTCTGGAGACGGCCATGGAGGAGCTCCAGCCCAGATTCAGGTCCCATCATGTCTGCCATCGGGATGTCCCCAAACTGTTCTCGCTGCGCTCTGCTGGCTTCTAGAAGAGGGTTTATCGCCTTGTGGATGTGGTTGATCCTGGGCTGCATGAAGTCAGCTTTCAGGTGCTGCCATGCATAAGCCATTTTTGGGTCCATGATGCCACCGCTTTGTGCCAGGTACCCAGAACTGCCGAGACTTCCACTACTGTAATGATTTTGTGCCAGGTAGCCCGAGCTGCCCAGTCCTCCGCTGCCTGGATAATTCTGTGCTAAGTATCCAGAGCTCCCCAAATTAGGCTGCTGTGCTAAATATCCTGAGCCCCCTAAATTTGGCTGCTGTCCCAAGTATCCAGAACTTCCCATATTTTGTGTCTGCGCCAGGTATCCAGAACTGCCCAGATTCTGCTGAGCAAGAAACCCGGGACTTCCCAAACTGCTTTGCTGCTGGGCCAGGTTACCTGAACTTCCTAACCTGCCACTGCCTGGATGGTTTTGCATCGGGTGGCCGGAGCCACCACCGCAGCCAGCGGTCAGTCCAAAATACCCAGAGCTTTCTGCACTGGCGGCTGTTTGATGGTTTATCCCAAGAAAAGCAGAAGAGTCTGCTCCACCACTGTTGGAGGTCAGCACTGAAAAACCGGAGTCACTTCCACCTCTGACCAGCTGATGGTTCATCCCAAGGTACGAGGAGCTCACCAACTTTGCACTGCACTGCTGCTGCTGCTCAAGTCCATGATAGCCTGACCCATTAATGACCGGATTGTAGCTGGCGAGGGCTGAGGACAGTCTCTGGCTTGCAGGGGTGGCACCTAGATCCAGACTGGACTGTAAGGGTTTGGCTTCTAAATGTGCGTGTACCGTCTGCCTCAGGAAAGACGAGGTAGTGCTGGTTGAGGGAACACTCGGAGTCAGACAAGATAGCGGGAACATCCTTCGGCTGGAGAGGGGAGTCGTCTTTTTCTCCTCCTCTTTTCTCTTCTCAGCCTAAAAGACAGAAGGTAAGTGCCAAATAGCACCACATGAGCCCAGTTAGAACAAGGTGCCACATCAGGATGGAACCGTTCATAGAACAGAATATCCAGATACAAGAAATGATCAGGAACAGCTACTCAGCCGTCTGTTTTACTGGCGGCCAACGACCAAACATGCAGTCCTGAGCCAGATTTAAGCCGGTAATCATGCAAACTGGTGGTTGCAGCCACGCCTGCGAGTGTTTCCTGCAGCAGCGTCAAACCAGATTGATGAACCCTAACCCTAACCATCTACAGTCGGGCTTACTGCGGAGAGCTGGCGGAGGGAGCTGAAGCGCTCTTTCCAGGTTACAGCAGCCTTCCGGAAGGCCTCATGGCGAAGGATGAGCTGCTCCACCTCGTCTGATTGGGCCTGGGATGCTCCGCCCTCCGGCTCCTTGGAGGCGATCAGTGGCTCCTTAGCCTTCAGCCAGGCTTCCGCCCTCACCGTCTCCTGGGCAAACTGGAACTTCTCCTGCTCTGCGGGTGACAGCAGACCGATACACCTCAGATGTGACGGCAGCCTGGAGGTCGGTCGCGTGTGTGACATTAACACTGATTGACTCACTGCGCTGCAACCTTTCCTGGTGTTTGTCCCATTTCTCGACCACGTCCTTCTGCTTGGCCAGAAGACTGTCCAACTTTTCTTTAATCTGCGGCAGGAGAAGAACCCCCATGACCACATGAACGCATTTACATCTACACCTTTTCTCTTGTGGCACATGTGGAAGTCACTGACAGTGTGTTAGCCTGACCTCCTCTGATGCAGGGTTTCCTGCAGCTATCAGGATCTTGCCCAGGTCTGCACACTGCTGGATGGTGTTGCTGCGGCCATCTATTTTGGCTTTCAGCTCCTGATGTTGTTTCATCATGACCTCCAGAGCTGTCAGATCTCTGCAGGAATTCAGGTACAATTATTCAGGTCCTTCTGCCTGCAGTGTTTCATGCTAGCCGCATGCTAGCTAGTGTACTGTTAACAGTGTCAGTGCTAATGTGACATTAACCATCACATAACCGTCGTCAATAAAATAACAACATAAATCTTCAGTTCCAAGAGAATCATTGAAGCCTCTCGTGCAGGTTTCCATGATCTCCGTCTGATTAATACACATATTGGCAGTCGAACGTAACATGTCAACTTGTGATTTTCTTGGTTCACCAGAGTTCAAGCTCAGCGGGACAGGAGCCTGAATGTGGGACCGTGATGTGAACTTTGACCCTGAGGTGTAAGACAAAGCATCTGCTGCTGCTGCTGCTGCTGCTGCTGTGTGTGTGTGTGTGTGTGTGTGTGTGTGTGTGTGTGTGTGTGTGTGTGTAGTTTTAGCAGGAAGCGGCCAGGTCTCACCTGGGCTCGTCCCATCCGATCTGACCCATGATTCCCTCCATCCACATCAGGTTTTCACGCACCACCGAGAAGAACTGCACCTTGTCAGTTACTGAGGTGACCTGGACGCGACTGGCTTCACAGGAGCTCAGCAGCTCCCTCCACGCCTCCATCACTTCCTGCTCCTTGACCATGATGGCCTCGGCCTTCTCACCGGCGTAGATGGTCCTCAGCTGGGCGGCGTTCTCCTGCAGCTGCCTGACCTGCAAACGGGGGAGGGGAGATCAGCAGCGGTCCGGTCGCAGCGTGGAAAACACTCATGTTGCGTCATGAGTGGATATTTGCCTTCTTTTGACTTTGACTGAGAAGATGAACACGGGAGGAACATATTTGGACCACGTCTCACTGCGCCGACGCGGCCAGCGCCGCCGCTATCTGTGAGAAGCTATGTTAGCATGCATCGCGGCTGGCGTCACTCGCCTGTGCGACCAGCAGCTGAAGGGCGTGCTCGAAGGAGTGCATGAGTCTCTGCAGGGTGGCAGGGTTGCTGATGTTGGCCTGGCAGGACCTCACCTCCGGCAGCTGCTTCATCTTCCCGGCGATCTGAGCCAGCACCTACGACATAGCAGGGCGCCGTCACCACCAGCACGTTAAAAATAGCATGTAGCCACCGAACTGGCCGCGAGGTGCTCACACGCTTCTAATCGCACCTCCTTGCAGTCAGTAAAGAACTTGTGCAGCTGGTGTGAAGCTGCTAGCATCTGTCTGCGGGTCTCCATCAGTTCCAGCAGGTCGGCCCATGACTCATTCAGACCGTCCTTCCACTCTGCGATGGTGGCGGCATCCGAGTGGCCGCAGTCGATCATCTCGTTGACCATTTTGTTGACCTGCTCCATCCGCTGCTGACCCACGCCGCTGGTTTCTGAGGCAAACTTGGTGAACTTCTCCTGAAGCACCTGGAAGGCGTGAAGCACAAACCACCGCGTCCGTCACACTGCTGTCCAGGTAGCGTTTATGGATTAAAACCAACTAGAACATATATGACAAACTGATGCTCATTCAGTTCTAATCATCGGGATTCATTCATGAGTTCCAGACTTAAAAGCCAAATATAGAATATTTCAAAGATGTTGGTAAGCAAAGCAGCTATGTCCAGACACGAGAAGACGCATCCACATGATGCTGGAATGACCAGAACTGGCCAACGAGTCCAGTTCTGGAGGAGAACAACATGTCATCACTTCACCATTTCATCCTATTAGAAGGTGTCATAATAAGCATGTGACGTACGCCCAGACTCGCGCTTGGTGACGTCACAGGCATTTCTGACCTCTGGCCTTTTGACCACCAAAATCTAATCAGGTCATCTCTGCGCTCACGTTTCCTTCCTCTGCAGTCGACTCTGCTGAAATGACGCGTCAAACTATTCATGTGTTCCGCTGCATGTTTGACTGTCATGTGACGCAGAAAGATGGCGGATGAAGGTGAATGTTTGAAGTGTTTCACAACCACGTGAGCACATTTTCAGGGGTTTCCAAACTAGTTTCAGAGTAGTACTGTGAGGAGCCGCTGGGGGGGCAGGGTTATCCTGACCACGGACCATGAAGAGCACCGTGGCCACTATTTTTGAAAAAAACATTCAGCTCACGGAGGCAGACGGTTCTGCACCTGCTGCGAGTTTGTAACTTCAGTAAATCGGCTGATGAAGTCCGAGTAACAGGAGGTGACTTTCACCCTAAAGAGTCCATGCCGTCCGCCATTCCTGAAGTAACTTGACCGACAGCAGTGACGGCAGCACAGACGAGGTCGGAGAGTCTGAGGCTTGTCTGTTACTGTGATTCTTCATCGTGCTCATTCATCTACCACCATGAAGAACATGGAGCACGTAGTTCTCGGAATGCCGAATGTGATGTTGGATTTAGATAAAATGATGTTAGGATCTTCACACACTCAGCGACTCGGACCAGAGCAAAGATGGAGCCGTGCTGGCGAGACTCACCGTGACGTCCTCCAGGTCCTGGCCCAGCTCGGTGGAGCTCGCCACTGCCTCGCGCTCGCTGATCCACTTCTCCAGCTCCTCCACCTCCTTGTTGAGCTGGTACAGCCAGTACTGCTGCTCCAGCCGGGTCTTGCGGTTCTCCACCATGTCCTTCAGGGACACGTAGAGCCGGTCGATGTGCGACTGCTGCTTGGTGATCTGCTCGCTGGTGGACACGAAGGACAAGAATTACTGACACCGCTGCTCTGATGCCATCCCGCGTGGAGGTCAGATGATGTGGCGCTTGGCCGCACCTCTCCGGGTGTCCCAGCTCCAGCAGGCGCTGGCACTGCTGGGACAGCGCCCCCACCGTCTCCGCGTATGTCTCCACGCCTTGCTCCAGGGTCAGGTGGGCCTTCAGCAGCTGCAGGGTGCTGGCCTCATCCTGGAAGGTACCACAACATGAGCGTCACTTGACCACAATCACGCCACCAGAGGGCAGTCTGGCTGCTGGGTGGTCGTACCGAGCCTTTCTCCTCATTGGCCAGGTGGAGCTTCTCTCCTGACAGCCAGGACTCCACTTTGGCCGCCTCGCTGTAGTACTGCTGAGCCTGCAGCGCAGCCTCCAGCATCACGCTCCTCCTCTCCACCTCCAGCTGCAACACCTCCCACAACTGGCGCACATGTCCCGCCCCTTCACGTACAAACTCCACTTCAGGGGTGCGCAGCGATGCGATGATCCCCGCCCGGTCCAGAACCTCCTCCATGCGCGCCTGCCGCCCCGTCAGCTCCCTCTGGAGGGTCTGAAGGACCAATGAGAGGTGAGTTTCCATGCAGACAGAGCAGAGTTACTTTCAGGTGACCGCATTCATCTCCGACACTCACCTGGTTCTTCTTGACATGCTGCTGGACGCTCTGCAGGTTGTTCCCGTAATCCTTGCAGGAGGCCACGGGGAGCCTCTCCTGGATCCACAGCTGTCAGGTGACAATCAGGTGACGCCGTCAGGTGACACATGACAAACACACACTTTCATTGGCTGGCTAGAGACTCACGATCTCGTCCTCCAGGTCCTGGGCCACCTGGTGCATCTCCTTGGAGGCCAGTAGAATACGACGTCTCTCCTTCAGCGGCTCGATGAGGCGGACGATGCGAGTCTCCACAGCGCCTGACTGCTCGCCGGCCTCCCTGTCGGCGACCGTGGGACCTCGCTGGGGGAGGCAGACGCCCTGCAGGCTCTCCAGGTCACCTACGTCCTTGTAGAAGTCGCCGATCTGGGATTCCATAGCCTGAGCGAGGGGGAGGAGCCAGGTCAGCCATAAACATCACTGGCCATTTTCAACGCCAGTGAGGCTGATGTTGAAGAACATGTCACTTCCATCTGATGCTACCTTATGACTCTAATCAGCTTCATTTAACAAAACATTTAGGGTTTATATCATCAAGTCATTTCATTTGGCATGAAGCAGCGAAATAATATTCCAACTGGAACAACATATGAAAGCATGTCCGTTATGATTTCATATTTCTATTAGTCTGTTTAAACTCAATAACAGTGCTACAGATGCTAGCGGAGGAAACGTCACATGAAGGTTTTCTTTCATTCATTATTATCTATTTTGAATTAACATCTCAGCATTTCCCACTTTCTAACACCCCCACAGGCCCGCGTACGCTCAGGCCTACGGAAGCCCAGAAGGCAAATGAGGAAACATGTTGTGGCAGGTTTGTCTGCTTAGTTTGTGACGAAGATCAGTGGAAAAACGAAAAGAGGATCATTTTTGAATCAATCAAATGTTTTTTTTTTGTTTTTTTTCCCCAGATGAAATAAACTACATCTTAAGCAATAAAAATAACAATTAAAGGACTTTAAAGTCTGTGTTGCTCCACATTCTGTGATGTCAAAATCAGTTTAGCTCAGACTTGATGAGGTAAATTACATGGATATTTTTTTCCCGGCAAAATTCTTTGGGCTTCCATACTTTTGAGATTCGAGACTTGTATAGTGTGTACTCTCACAGTACTAGCATGTACTCTTGCAGGACTTGCATGCACTCTTACAGTACTAGCATGTAATCCAGAAGTACTGGGGTGCACTTTTGCAGTACTGGCATTTAGTCTTGCAATTCTAGCAATTATTCTTGCAGTACTGGCGTGCACTCCAGCAGTACTGGCATGTACTCTTACAGTACTAGCGTGTACTCTTGCACCACTGGCTTGTACTCATAGGACTTGCCTGGAACTTCTGCAGCTGCTGGTTGAAGGTGGGCAGGTGGTGCACCTGCTCCAGTTGGGGCGGCTGCTGCTCCAGGTGCGACAGCTGGTTGTCCAGGTCTGAGTAGCTCTTCACCGCCGGCTCTGGTTTGTTGTTTTCAAAGAGCTGGCGGGCTTTGGCCTTGGTGGTGGTCTCCAGGTCAGACCAGCACTCCCTGATCTCCTCCAGCTTCTGCTGCACCACCGAACGCAGCTCTGGCTTCTCCTGGATCAGCTCCTGACCCTCCTGAGGAAGAGCACTGCTGTTAGTGGAGCGCTGATAATGTTCATGCAAATGTCAGCGTCAGCTTCAAGCCGCAGTTCTGATGGACCGAGATGAATTCTGCCTTTAGAGATTTCAATGCAGCTGCATCTACATGTGACCCCCAGACCGTTCCAGCATATGTAGATGATGGACCCTCGGCAGATCATGAGCCTGAGGACCTCGCTCTGAGATTCTTGGTGTTTTTCCTGCTTCAGTGACGTGACACAGTGAGCGTCTAAGCTCGCCTCTGTCCCAGAATAGCTCGGCTCGGCGCCGGTCCGGTGATGGGGCCGCCCGCCTGCACAGAAGCAGGTGTGTGGACCAACGTTTGGCCTCAGGCTGACCTGAAAACGAGGAAGTAGAATAAACCCCAAACTCTGCTCCTCTTCCATGAACTGATCTGGAGGAGGAGATGCTGAGACGTCACAGATGGAGCCTGCTTCTGTTCCATCAGAAGGTGAGTGATGTTCTCCTGCAGGAACACGTACAGTCACACTAGCTGCTGCCCGTCTCCTCCTACGGCACTCGTAATGCAGCTCGCGCTTGCTCGCTCTCTCCCATCCTCCCAGGCCTCGCTCACCCTTCCATATTGCAGCGCCAGCAGAAAGCAGCACCCCCCCACTCTCCACACACACACACACACACACGCACGCACGCACGCACGCACGCACGCACGCACGCACGCACGCACGCACGCACGCACATGCAGCAAAGAAGTCAGAGCAGGGAGGGGGAGGAGAAGAGAGAGACAGAGTAAAAGAGGAAGGAAGGCTATGAAGCAGAAATCAGGCCGTGATATCACCATGGTGATGCATCACCGTGGTGTTGCCACGGTGATACATTGGTATCGCCACATTGCCGCGTTGGTCCCGCCGTGGTGCCACCAGTCATTTTCCTGGCGACCACATATGACTGGTGCAGTTTTGCTGATGCTGCAGCTCGGTGGGACTAAACTCAGCATGTTTCAGCATGTAGGAGAATGTTAAAGGCCCGGTAACATGCACCAACACAGCGTTCATCTATCATTTATCACATCGAATGTTAATATTTTTTCTGATGAGCTGGACCCACACTGGTCTGAGAGGAGCTTTAAATAGCAGCATGGACATTTACTGTCAGTATTTCAAGGTCACTCAGGAAGCTCGAACCAAACATGTCTAAATATATGATTTTAAATGCAGGTGCTGGTAAGCTGTTTTTCCATCCGATGTTTCAAAACTCGGTTCCTTCTATCAATCATATGTAACCTCCTGGACCACTGACTCTCCACAGGCGAACAACAGAAGCAGCTCAGAGAGTTAGAGCAGCAACGCAGTTTATCAGCTCTCTCTGTGGACTCGAGTGGTTCTTACAGAGCTTTGGAGTGTTTGATTCTTTTGACGTGTCGGTGGCAAGAGAACCGACACTACTGTGATATGGTCTGAAGAGACAGAGAGGAACAGATGTCCCCCTGCTTCTGGCTGATAGCATGTTAGCAGCAGGTAAGTCAGCAGGTGGTATATGAGTGGGCGGTAAGTTAGCAGGCGGGTTATTAGCAGGCAGTATGTTAGCAGACGGGACGTTTGCAGGCAGGATGTTAGCAGGCAGTATGTTAGCAGGCAGGATGTTAGCAGGCAGGATGTTAGCAGGCGGTATGTTAGCAGGCAGTATGTTAGCAGGCAGTATGTTAGCAGGCTGGATGTTAGCAGGCAGGATGTTAGCAGGTGGTATGTTAGCAGGCAGTATGTTAGCAGACGGGATGTTAGCAGGCAGGATGTTAGCAGGCGGTATGTTAGCAGGCTGGATGTTAGCAGGCAGGATGTTAGCAGGTGGTATGTTAGCAGGCGGGATGTTAGCAGGCAGGATGTTAGCAGGTGGTATGTTAGCAGGCAGGATGCTAACAAGTACTATGTTAGCAGGATGGATGTGAGCAGTCGGTATGTTAGCAGGCAGAATGTTAGCAGGCAATGTTAGCAGGTGGTATGTTAGCAGGCAGGATGCTAACAAGTAGAATGTTAGCAGGATGGATGTGAGCAGTCGGTATGTTAGCAGGCAGTATGATTAGCAGGCCGGATGATAGCAGGCAGTATGTTAGTGGGTGGTATGCTAGCAAGTAGTCTGTTAGCAGGCGGTATGTGAGTCGGTGGGATGGTGGGATGGGCTAGCAGGCGGGATATTTGAATGAGTATGTTTTTGTCGCTTTTGAGCACAATAAGAAATGAGCGTTCCACCAATCACAGATCAAAGAGCTGAATGGTAATAGATTATGTTGAAGATCAAAGGCAACAGTTACTAAATATCATAAAATATATATAAATTCAACATATTTTGAATATTCAGAGCATGTGGTTATCAGATATTGGCTCATATGAATGCTAATGAATATTCATGCAAACGATCCTATGTAGACGTTAAAGGTATTTCCATATCTTCATGTCTGGGCGGGCGTGTGCTCGCTGCTGTGGTGAAGCTTGGCACAAGGTCAGCAGAGACAGCGAGGAGCTTCCACACGTCCCTCACAGGCTCCATGTGCTGAGTAAGAGCTGAGCGGAGCTGAGGGGCGGGAACGTTTCCAAAAGGACGCACAGTTCTCCAATCACGGCAGGGCGCCGCGTCATGGTTCCTCCCTGCCCCGCGTCTAACTTTAGATGCAGCGCTGCTGGCAGGACTGTGGCCACATGAGGCGTCTGTCAGACCTTCAGGACCTTCAACTCAGCAGCAGCAGCGTCTATGAAGCAGCCATCTTCTGCGCTCACGATCATACCAGTACACAGATTGAGAAGCAGGATCCTCTGACCCTCTGTGGTCATTCGTGTTAAACAGAACCAAACTGGTAATGGATTACAAACCAGCACTGAATTCTGCTCCAGGACCTTCTCGGCACACTCTCCCCTTCCCCAGTGTTTCTGTATCTCTGCTGCTAACTCTCCAGCTGTGCTAACACTGATCGGTGCCAGGATGCCCACACTCGATCCAGCTTCACCATCCGACATCCCCGACCAAGCTAACGCTTGACTTTCTGAAACCGAAGCAATGACGTGAGCCTGCAGTCATTCTAATGGCCAGCAGGCGGCAGCACCCTGCTTGTTCCACTGATGTCAGTGAGCATCTGGATCTTGGAGACTGAACCAATCAGAGATGTTTCCTTCTCCTTTGTTAAGAACAATGGAGGCTTTGGTCTCCAACCAGAAACAAGAAGATAAAACATCAGTGTCATGTTAGCGAGGCTTCACCTCACCAAGCAGCATTAAAAGTGAGGCTCTACTGATATGATAATCATAGAAATGAGAAATCATAGTACATTTCTTTTCAAACGCACAATCACGGGTTACTCACAATTCCAGTGAGTATGATTTTGAACCAACAGCGCAGGGCACCACCTGCAGACCACGGTGAAGAACTCAAGATATTTGTTGGATGCTAACATAGTCTACCAAGGTGGTCTGCCCGATTCCTCGCTCCCCAGCAATGAGGCTCAGATATCTATGTTTGACCTTCGTCCCATGAATGGCGGCTCCAGTGAGCAGCAGTGATGTTCAGCTGCATTTACACTGTGATGTCATATTCATCTCGCTTCCGCCTGCTCCAGAAAAATAAATCTGGGTGTCATCTGTAAAAATATGAACTCATGTTATGTCTGCAGTACAGAACAGAGGCAGCAGAGGGCCGAGGCGAGACGAACTCCTGAAGGACGGAACCCTGAGGGACGGAACCCTGAGGGACGGAACCCTGAGGGACGGAACCCTGAGGGACCCCTCAGCAGTGACCAGCAGGGTGGCAGTGTTGCCGCCGGTAACGGGCCGCGAGCACCAGCTTGGACACTTTCCAGCGTGCTCGTTAGCTCACCCGTCTGTGGCCGGAGGGTCGTTTCGCACCATCAGGACGGCGTGATGCTAGTTTGGTAAATCAATTTTGAGTCAAGTAGGACTTGAGCAAGGATGATTTGGGGTGTGGCGACGTTTGACCATGATACCTGCCTGTCTCACATTCACCCCACCTGCCTCTCCAGCTGCTCCCCCTCCTCCAAATATGTTCATCTGTAAGATGGTGAGAGCCAAAATGCCAAACCAGGAGGAGTCTACAGACAAAGATGATGATGGTTGCCATGGTGTCACCATGGCAACATCCACCTCTCATATACAGGATGTGGTAATGACACAGTTTTTATCTGAAAATGTAATATATGCCGCATTTTAGCTGCAAACTGAAATGATTATTATAAATGTCATCATGGTGGAGATTGTAACATGGCGGCGGTCACAAAAAGGGCCTCCTGCTCCTGTAGGTGAAGGTCCATCACAGCCGGTGTTTGGGCAGAGCTGGAGATGATGTGTGTTTGCCCTCAGCTTCCCTCCTTATGCTCTCATTAAGTCCTAAAATGATCAAGTTTTCGACTTCAACATAAAAAAACAACAAAAAAACCCAAAACATTTCCTGCCAAAGATGATGTGATGCTGAAAACCGCTGCAGCGTGAAGGTCCTCACCTGAAGGAAGCCGAACGTTTTCTAAATCTAAAAAGTCGAAAACCACATCTCACCTTCCTTTGAATGAATCTGAATGAATCTGAGTGGACGTTAATAGCTGTTGGAGAGCTGAATCACCATGATGATGTCACACAGTCGCAACACTTATAAAGTTTAAATGCAAGAATAAATCAAAGCTGAGCATTTGGACAGTTGAATGTTTCCATAGCTGAGAGTCTGTGGATGTCCCACACCAGCAAAACACCCAAAGAAGAAGAAGTAGAAGAAGAAGAGGTTGATAAAATGAAATAATCAGCATCAATGAGTGGAGATGAACAAGCCTGCTTGTATTTGTGACCGAACATAAAACAGCACAAACTACCAAAGACACCTGCAGCCAGAGAGAGGATGGACCCTGAACGCTCCACATGCTGGTGAGGATGGACCCTGATGGACCCTGATGGACCCTGAACGCTCCACATGCTGGTGAGGATGGACCCTGATGGACCCTGATGGACCCTGAACGCTCCACATGCTGGTGAGGATGGACCCTGATGGACCCTGATGGACCCTGAACGCTCCACATGATGGGGAGGATGGGCCCTGATGGACCCTGATGGACCCTGATGGACCCTGAACGCTCCACATGATGGGGAGGATGGGCCCTGATGGACCCTGATGGACCCTGAACGCTCCACATGCTGGTGAGGATGGACCCTGATGGACCCTGATGGACCCTGAACGCTCCACATGATGGGGAGGATGGAACCTGATGGACCCTGAATGCTTCACATGCCGGGGAGAATGTACCCTGAACGCTCCACATGATGGGGAGGATGGGCCCTGAACGCACCTCTCTGGCGTCTCCTGCTGGCACTCAAACTGCGTTTTACACCGGCCAATGAGGACTTTACTCATTAGGTAACGAGCAGCCGCTGCACTGATGGTCCTCATGGAGCAGCACTATAATTAGTTACACTGCCGGGACATTAATATTTTTAGACAGTATTTTCTGTACCATAGTAGTACAGTATATTATCTAATAAATGTCTGAATGTATTTGATAAGATATTAATAATTCCAACATAAAACAGGATATTATCAGAGTCAACAGCGGTCTAATCAAGTGAGGTCACCAACACTTTAGTGAACCAATCACAGCCGTGCGACGGATTGCAGCCTAACCAACCTGAGAAGCAGGTGACCCGCTGCTCCCCTCGCTCACACGCAGCCAATCAGAGTCCCGGAGCAGCTGCGGAGACGCCAAAAAGCACTTCCTGTTTCACAATATCACTCTTTTCCCACAAGATGGCATGAACGCTGAGCCCTAATCAGAGCAGAGGGCATGGAGAACACGCAGCAAAGCATGATGGGATACCACGGAAACCAGGGCAGAAGCAGCGGTGGTTTTCTGCACGTGTGGATGCGTGTGCGGTGGCGGAGGCGGTAGTGGTGGCGGTGGCGGCGGCGGCGGCGGCGGCGGCGGCGGCGGCGGCGGCGGCGGCATGTCCTCTGCACACTTCACCTGTGCACATGAAAACCTGCAGCTGCACGCGCTGCCGTAACCTTGACGATGAGCTCCAGCGTGTCCTCGGGATGAAAGGTGATGAAATGGAAGCCGAGCGGCGCTCCTGCCTCCACCCCCGCCGCCTCACCTGCCCCCCTCCACCCTCCGTCCCTCGCCGTCACCTCCACTCACCTGCTCGATCTTGGCCAGCCATTCCTTGTTGCGGGCCAGCTCGGCCATGAAGGCCTGGTGCTTCAGCCACTTCCTGTGGAGCTTCTGAGCCTCATCGCGCGCCGAGTCCCGGGCCATCAGCATCTTCTCTTCCACCCGCTGTCCCAGTCACTCAGCTAGAGGAGACAAAAATAGCCACCATCAGGAGCCGACGCGTCCCCCGTCCCCACAGGACGTCCTGCCTGTCTCCTCGCCGCTGGGCGCTGCAGGGGCCCGGGTACCTGAGCGGTCACCACCCACCCCAACCCCCACCAGACACCCTCTTCTGGAGGAGAAAAATCAAGATAAGCACCTCAGCAGCAGCAGCAGCAGCAGCAGCAGCAGCAGCGATGGAAGCTCTCCAGCCCTTCCTGCGGCGGCCCCTAGGTCCTGCTGCCCCACCGCTTCATGGTCCTGCGGTCCTGATGCTGCAGTGCCTGCTAGCAGGTCTCACTGACGGCAAAACAAGCGGCGGCAAAGGGGAAATGCGCCAACGACGACACTGGCGGGGAAAGACGGACGCATCGGCGAGTCCTTGCCGGCCGGCCGAGTCCAGGCTTACGATCCAGCCGTCAGCGCCGGCGCCGGCCAAGCATCGCCAGATCCAGCGAAGCGGTCCCGGTCAATCGGTGCCCCCGTCTAATGGAGACGGAGGAGGAGGCAGAGGTAGAGTGGGAGGAGCCGGGAGAGCGGGATGCAGAGGCAGTGCGGAGGAGCCTCGCTGCTCCTCAAACGCATCGTTGCCACGGCTGCAAAGATGCTCCGGCGGTGGGGAGATGCCTCACTCGCTCGTCTCCTCGCTTCACCGTCCTCGTGTCCCTGAACAGCTCAGCGGCGGCGGCGGCGGCGGCTGCTGCAGTCTTCCACGCTCTCTAGTGTGCGTGTGAGAATGTGTGTGTGAGTAACGGTGTGTGTGTGTGTGTGCGTGTGTGTGTGTGTGTGTGTGTGTGTGCAATCACAATCAGCACTGCAGTGCTGGAGCAGAGAGAGAGAGAGAGAGAGGAGGGGGAGGGGGCAGCAATGAGAGAGGGGGAGAGGAAATGGAAGGAAGGAGGGGGGGGCAGAAAGATAGAGGGAAAAGAGAGAGAGGGCCAGTGAGGAGGGACGAGCTGGCGTTGGCGTGGGGGTGTGGGGGTGTGAGGGGGCTGGGGGGGGCAGTGAAACAGAGACCTGCGTCATCCTTCAGTGTCACCAGGGACGTTTCTCTGCACTAGAAACGACTGCACTCCGGGGGGTGGGGGTGGGGCGGGGGTGGATGGAGGATGCACACATGCTCCAGCGTAGCTGCTGGACCTGGATCAGTTCTCCTCCAGTTCTCCTGCTGTGATTCCACCACTGACTCACCTACGTGAAGGTGCCTTCATCTAAACTGATGATGGTTTCATAAATCAGTTACGACATGGATCCTGTCACAGTGTTAGAGATGATCTCATCTTAGATGCTGATCATCTCGCACATACCCACAGACACAGGTCTATAATCTGACCTTCACGTCCTCCTGTTGTGAAAAGAAAAGAGCCAAAATATCACATACAGACATCGCCATCTTGCTCTGGTGATGTCATTCAGAGTCTGCTCAGTAGTGATCAGGAAATGGAGCCGTGGCATCTAAGCCCCGCCCACCTCAAACACCAGTGATCGCTTTACCATTAAAAACTCATTTTTAGGGTTTGAAACAGCCAGTAACAGTAATATAAAGTCAGTGTTACGCGTCCTCCCCACTCTCTTATGCAGGATTCCTAAACAGACTCCACCACTTCCTGTATGTCACTCAGAGCAGCTGCCAGTCATGAAGCCACGCCCCCTTTTAGAGCATCCAATAACTCATTAAAACCAACCATATCAGAAAACATCAGTGTGATAAGAAAAAAATGACGTGATATTGAGTTGGTCCAAACCTGCCCACTGACATGGAGGCAATTCTCAGGATTTATGATCGCTGATGTGTCTCAGGGTTTCTGCCATATTTCCATAAACGCTGCCCAGTGAGCACACAGGTGCTCAGTTGGTTAGGAATATTGCATTTTTGCTGTAGCGCCACCGTCAGGCCAGTTAGGGAAGTTCATGCATGACGACAGAGAGGAAGCAGCTGAAGGCGTGCTGATGACCAGTGATGTCACCGTTCATACTGATCATTATGGTTATTGATGATGTCATTCTGATGACTTCAGAATCAGCAGACGGTGGGAACGTCTCACATATTCTCACTTACTCAACAGAGGAGGTAAGACAGATGATGTAGAAAATAAAAACTGTTTTCAAGGAGAATGTTCAGATTCAAGAATTTTCCAGGGCTTGAACACAGAGCTTCATTGTAAGTGATTATGGATGGATGGATGATGCTGATGTTTCGCCAGTGTCTTATTATATTATATTATATTATATTATATTATATTATATTATATTATATTATATTATATTATATTATATTATATTATATTATATTCATTGAACATGAGGACCAGCAGTAGTATTTGTTCAGCCAGGTTAAAATATGTAGTTTCCACTCTCAGCCACTAGAGGCTGCTTACAAACAGGACACAGCACAGAAGCAGCTTAACAACAGAAACAGGAAGTTCCGTCTGTCCTCAGCAGAGGAACTGTGGCAGGAACCTGGACCTGGAGCTCCATGGAGACCTGGAAACAGCTAGCTGACTGGTCACGTTATTGTTGGAGTCCACCGATCACATCCATCACCAGTGTTGGACAATTTAAGAGAGGAAGATGGAATCATGGTTCTCCTGATGTTAAACTACATGAAAAAAGACGTTACACATCGTTTCAAACATCAGTTCAGAAGGTCTGATTGGTTCTAAAACAAGAACTTTTATCAGAAATGCTGACTTGTTTCAGCGTCATGACACTGACAAGAAGAATCCAGGAGAACCCAGATGAATCCAGATCCATCACCATATCAAACCTGCTGTAACTTGAGTAAGTCGAGGCCTCAAGCCCAGACTGCACATAGACGGCACCTTCTACTGGAACAGGCCTACAGCAGGCCGAGCACGGGCCCACTGTAATTATCAGCCTGGAGCTTCATGAACATTCGCCGACTTCTTTGTGTTTGGGGTCACTCCATCTTCCTTTGAGGACATTGTAGGTCAGTTAGTGATGGTCCACGGTCGGGCTCTGGTCCTCAGAACGGTTCTGGCACCTGCACCTACATTTGCACCATACTTCAGTATTACAACAAGTCAAGTCAAGTTAGTTTTATTTATACAGCATCAAAGCAAAACAAAAGTTTTCTCATGACACCTTACAAGAAGAGCAGGTACTCTTTAATTTACAGAGACCCAACAATTCCCCATTAGCACTTGTTGACGGCGAGATTGAAAACTCCCCTTTAACTGGCAGAAACCTTGAAGAGAGCCTGCTTGAAGTGGGCGGAACCATCTGCCTTGACCGATTGGGTTGACAGATGGCGCATTTCCATGACATGGTACTGGCTCAACTCAACTCAACTCGCCTCTGGTACCAGGTACTTTTCTGAGTGTCGTTTTCCATTATAAGGTAGTACCCCCTCAGGGTACCTGGTCGTCATTAGCAACGGCGCATGAATCTGCCATGACGTCATCTTCAGCGCGACACACAAAGGAACGATGGAGGATATTGAAGGGATGGTGTACACACTTTTTCGTTTTGCGTTGTCCCATCGAGCTCCAGAGGAACGGAGGAACATCTGCACCTCGTCCACTGACCACGACCTGGAATTGCGGGTTGCTGACATAATGTCAGAAGATGTGTGTTTGAATGATTAACAAACAAATAAACAATTGCGGCCGGAGCTTCGCTATTAAAAAATGGCGGGTTTGGTTTTGCTGCACATTGATGACGCAGAGGCGCAGTGATGATCCTCTCTGACCAATCAGTGGTCTGCTGTGTTCTGACATCACATTTTAGTACCAGTGGGCCTGTGCTCGGCCTGCTGTAGGCCTGTTCCAGCAGAGGGCGCCGTCTACGTGCCAGAATCTATGTGCCAGAACCTCGTGATACCAAAAAAGTTGGTACCAGGTATCAGGTACTTTTTCGTAATGGAAAACCAAAAAAGGTGAGGCGAGTTGAGTTGAGCCGGTAGCAGGTCATGGAAATGTGCAAGAGAGAGAGAAATGAGGGGTGGGGAATGGGGGTGTGTGGGGGGGTAACACACACACACACACACACACACACACACACACACACACACACACACACACACACACACACACAGGTACTCTAAGCTACAGTACTGTAAGGAACTGTAAATGATTGACTCTCTGTCCACCAAGTCCCACAATGCACCTGGCTCCACTGACATCCTCTTATTCCATTGTCATGATGACATCATGGCACTCCTCGCCAGCGCCGCCACCAGAATCCTCCCTACCTTTGACCCGCCATGTACTTCCAGTTAAAGGAACCAGTAACATCAGAGTTCTGGCTGGGTAACAGGTTCTGTTTCAAAACCGTCCAACAAGTAAGAACAGCTTTGGTTCATTTGGCTCTGGCTCTTAATGGGTCTGGGTGGTGTGGTTCTGGTTCTTGTAGGATCGGGGTGGTTCTGGTTCTAGAAGGATCTGGGTGGGTGTGGTTCTGCTTCTAGCTGAGTTTGAGTGGTGTCATGTTTGAGCCTGCAAACATCCAGGAAACAACAGTTTCTCTGCTTCTCTTTTGTTCTCCTGGGTTCGTTTATATTTCTAAAACCCACATGAACTTTGGACGATGGTGTGAGATGTTTGACCACTAGAGGGCCTTGTTTCCTCAGACAAGCCCTGTCCCTGCGCCACCACTCATGAACAGCCTGGATGAGCAATTATTGCTGCAGTTTTATCATTTATGCTATTAGAGGAAAACATCGATGTTCGTGATTTATTGTTTTAGCTGTTTTTGAGGGAAACATCAAACCTCTCATATGAGCGTAAGGAGATGATCTTCAGCCGAAAGTCTGGAAGTAACTTGGATTCAGGTTTCTGTCTCTCAGGATAATGACAATGTGGTTATTGAGCATCTTCTCACAATCAGAGATCTTTGTGTCCAGATGCAGGAAGTCACAGCCACTGAGAAGTGACCTGAAGCTCCAGCCGTCCCCTGGAGGTGACCAAACTTGGGGGTTTTTGGTTCCCCCCCCCCGGCATGACCACTGCGCGCAGACACTCCATTTGCACGCATTCATCATAGCGCTGTAAAGTTATCAGGCCCAATGAGGCGCGGCGGCGGCGGCGGTGGCAGCAGTGGCGATGGCGGCAGTGGCAGTGGCGGCAGTGGCGGCAGTGGCGGCAGTGGCGGCGGCAGTGGCGGCGGCGGTGGCGGCGGCGGTGGCGGCAGTGGTGGCAGTGGCGGCAGTGGCGGCAGTGGTGGCAGTGGCGGCAGTGGCGGCAGTGGTGGCAGTGGCGGCAGTGGTGGCAGTGGCGGCGGCAGTGGCGGCAGTGGTGGCAGTGGCGGCGGCAGTGGCTCGTTACTGTGGTGGGAACTCGCCTACAGACACTTCACCTTGACCACAGGTTC
>CAAKHG010024222.1:0-10701 GCA_901007715.1 Dactylopterus volitans
GGGGGGGCGGGGGGGGGGGGGGCGGGGGCGCAGGGGGGGGCGGGCGCAGGGGCGGGCGGGCGCAGGGGCGGGCGGACGGGTGAAGGGCCGGCGCCCTCACTGGCGCTCTGATGTTGAGTTCTGACGAGTGACAGCGAACGCCTCGCTGCCACCACCCGTGCCATCGCCCTGCTCACAGCATCAGTGTCTGTGGTGAGTTCAGGTGTCTGTAGTCACAGCAGGACAGTGGAAACACGTATTATCAGGGCAGCGTGACTATAGGGGAGATGATCGGGTTCTTCAGTGTTCTGCTGTTCTTGATTTTGATAAAGTTCATAAGTTCAGACGAAACTTCTGCCGACTGGGATTTTCTGTTTGGCCTCATCCTGATGTTCCTGTGAGCTTGATGATGAAATTCTTGCTTCAGTGAGATCAAACTTTGCATGATTCTCACTGGAGACTCAACCCGGCTGGACTCCCACATGACGCTCAGCAATCTGACCAATCGGCGAGCGGCTCTGCCCACATGTGGCGTTCACTGAACCAACAAGAGAGTAAATCTGTGGATCGCCATCGGCGTTTCCCTGCCGCAGCATGGCAACATGGTCATGTTTTTTTAGCTTTAAGTTGTGCGTGTGTGTGTGTGTGTGTGCGTGTGTGTGTGTGTGCGTGTGCGTGTGTGTGGACGCACACAGTGTCACCATTCTTCAGTTTGCACTTTGATTTCACAGCTGCTCTAACAGGTCACCTGTCTTTTGTCCCTCCACAGCTCCCGTCAACCCACATCTCAGTAAGTATGAGTCCACCTGCCACCCATCTCGCTGGATGTGACGCACATTTCATCACATTAGCAGCAACATCACTACTTTTGAACCATAGATCGTAGCTCCTTGCTTGTGTTTCTCCCTGGAGGCCAGCAGCTGCGTGGCTCCAGCGTTCCCTCCATGCAGAAGCTTCTTACTCAGCCTGGAACTACGGTGTCTCTTTGGGGACAATAAAGCCATAATCATTGATCCAATATTGAACGTCTTCTCTCAGTATTTGATCCATTTTTCAGTGATCATAGCGCGGGTGCTAGTCGGCCATGTTTGTTTTCCTCTGTAGAGTGTGGACCAATCAGAGATCAGCTGTAATGGCGTCCACCAATGGGAGGCTGCTGAGACGCTTCCTGCTACTACGATCCTCTATGTCAATCTATCATGCAGGAAGAGGTCTCACTCTGACTAATAATCAGCAGATTCGCTACAAACTCATAGAAATACCGAGATAGTAACAGGGTGCGTGAACATATAAACTGTCTTTTATTTAACTTTCTGATCCCACAGACTTAAGATCAGTTTTAGGCAACACAAACATCTTGTTAGTTATTGTTGTGTATTTTATTTCACAAAGGATCTATAAGATTAAATGAGCATTTTATACCTTTTTAGTCGGGATGGTTCCATAATTATTTATAGATTCAAATGAATCACTGCAGCACAAATATTCTGATAGTCCAGGTCGCCCGATAAACATGCTGCACATGGCTTGATTGCTGCATGACGAGGTTATTTTAGGAATAATTCCAGGGGTAGCAAGAACAGCTTCAGTCTCAGAGGCTTAAAAACGCCGCCCGTCCTGCTCTTTACATCCACTGAAAACAAACTTTAACTTCTTACTGTAGCGTTACTATGACCAATCATTTTTGACACTATCTTGCCGCAGTGTGCGCCTGAAAGCATGCGTCACTCATACGCTCATACGATCCACCATGTGTCCTTGTGTTTGACGCCACATGAGGACGTTGTGTCTTATAAAAGCTTTATTCATCTTCATGTGGCTGCTTTTAAGTGTCACACATAGTAACCCGAAGGACTGAATGTCTCACGTCATGTGGTTCCAATACCTCTTTCATGTTAATGAGTGGTGAATTCTTTTTGGTGATGTAAAGATTTTTTTTTCACAGGGATGATTTTCACAATCCAACATGTTTTTAACCTCGGAAAATCAACATTGCAGTTTTCAGGCATCGTAGCGTCTTGTGTTACTTAACATGTTGGGCATGACTCATCTGTGTGTGTGTGTGTGTGTGTGTGTGTATGCACGCAGGGGAGTTCCAGTGTGGCTTCGAGGACGAGTCCCTGTGTCTGTTCTCTCAGGACAAGACGGACGAGTTCGACTGGACGCGCCACAGCGCCGCCACGCGGGACAACAAGTACACGCCCAACACGGGACCCAGCGCGGACCACACCGGCTCCAAGCAGGGTACACACACACACACACACAGCAGGGTACACACACACACACGCACGCGCACACACGTCAGCAGTATCGTCCATCATCTGTGATTTCCTTACCAATGGACCGCTGGGAGCTCCTCCCTGCTCCCATTGACTCCTCCCACTGGACACTTCAACCATCACTGAGGTTTCTAACTTCACGATTCCATTCGTCTTCTGTTTGTAGCCCAGCTCTCCATGAAAGTAACGAGTGAATACACGTTTCGATGATTTGAGATCATTGTGGTCTGCGGTCCAAATACTTATCCAGTAGAATTCTGTGGATCTGTGATGTCACTCGCGGGTGGGCGTGGTTTCCTGCCGCAGCGACGCCGGCGGCAACACACTGCTGATATTTCAGCGATGATAAAGATATTTTATTTGCATTTTTGAAGTGTCGCATTTGAGATGCGTCATGGAAACACACACACACACACCACGTGACTGATCACCTGACTGTGTGAAAACATGGTTGCTCGTAGCAACAACAGCAGCAACAACAACACTGACAAGGAGACCAAAGTGCTCCTGAGTCTCATTCAGGAGAAAATCATCACAACAGCAACAGAACCTCACAGTCGGTCCTTGAGGGTTCTCCATGTCTGGAGCCTCTTCTTCTTCTGCTGTTTACTGACAGCTTACACACCTGCGACGGCGGGCCACGCCGCCACCTTCTGGCGTGGTTGTGCTGTGTGTTGCTCCACAAGATTTGATGGAAACATGACGAATTCACATTCACATATTTTTTGTGACAACTCAAAAGTTCACTTAAGATTTGAATACTAGATGAAAACTTGACCAGCTGGACAAACCCTGGGCTCTCTGCTACGATAGGATGGAGAAGGAGGGCGGGGCATCAGGTCCAGCGGGGGCGGGGCATCCTCCCATAAATCGCCCACTGACGGCAGTAAAATGTGTATGTATGTTACAGTAGGACACATTTTACAGTCGGACACATTTTACTGTAGGACATTTTACAGCAGGACACTCGCCGTGACCTCGGCATCGACTCTCGTGACACAGGGTTGACTTTTGTTTGAAGTTTTCAGTCAGAAATGTGTTTTTCATTCATCATCGTCGTGTAAAGTGTTTCTGTGCTCGTCAGGGGGCGGCGCTGCATCAGGAGCTGTGACATCACAAACATTGCGGAGCAAATCTTGGTCAGATATTCATCTCCCACAGCTGCGATGTGGAAATGTGAAGCAGTTTCAGTCAGCTGGAAAATATTTGTATTTTCATTTGTTCTTTATATATATATATATCCATTCACCCATGAGTGGAGGGCAGACTCAGGACGGGAACCGTCGTCTGTGTGGCGGCGCTGTGAAAGCAGTCAGTTATTTACAGCACACAATGAAACATCAGCCATGTACCGCCGATAATGAAACGGAAAGCAAAACCAATAAAACA
This sequence comes from Dactylopterus volitans, assembly GCA_901007715.1. Taxonomy (NCBI): domain Eukaryota; kingdom Metazoa; phylum Chordata; class Actinopteri; order Syngnathiformes; family Dactylopteridae; genus Dactylopterus; species Dactylopterus volitans. The sequence goes on from CAAKHG010024222.1 coordinate 3,648, forward strand.
AACAATAAAACCAATAAAACAAACAGTAAAATCAATCAAATCAACACTAAAAACAATAAAACATACATTAGGATGAATAAAACAAACACTGAAATGAATAAAAGGAAGAATATGATCAATAAAACAAGCAGTAATTTGATACATTAAACAGTAAAATCCAGAGAGAAAATAATCTAAAATACTGCGATTTTAGAAAATGGCTTGAGACGGGACGGCGTGCTGGCAGTGAGGGACCAGGAGTGACCCGCCAGAGGGTCTCAGGCTGCGTTCAGGCTCGTGGGACATCAGGACGTCTGCTTTATGTCCTGCAGTTTTAACCCTCTATGAGCCTTCAGAGTAGAATTAGATTTTAAACTGGATTCTAAACAGGAGCGGGAGCCAGTGAAGCGGCCCGGTTCTGACTGCAGCAGCTCCCTCCACCATTACTGACATCACTTCCTCTGTGCTTGACCCTGCTAACGCTAACTCCTCACACAGCTGTTGCTGCTACAGTTGAAAGTTTACACGACTTAAATGAAAGTGCTTGTCAACGCTAACGTTAGCATATTAGTGGGTGCTAACGCTAGCATGTTGGTCAGTGCGAAGGGTCGCACGCTAGCTGGAGCGCAATTTGGAATCAGCTTGTACGTTTATGGCGGCTTAGTTGTGAGGACGTTTGATCGCTTGGGTCGCTGCTTCTGGAAGAAAACTAAACAACGGAATTAATCTAGAGTTCTTCATGAAATATGAGTGTCATTATTCATCTGGAGCTGCTTGTCTGACTTGTGAAAGCGTGGATCCATCGTGTGTGTGTGTGTGTGTGTGTGTGTGTGTGTGTGTGTGTGTGTGTGTGTGTGTGGTGACAGGCGTCAGCTGTAAGTCGCCGTTACACCTTCAACCATGTGAAAGCTGTCTGGTTTCTGAGTGTGTGGAGGAGGAGCAGGCAGGAGACACAAACAGCCCATCTGCTTCCTCCGTGGCTCCTGCCGCCGCCGCCGCCGCCATCATTAACAGTGACACACACTCTGAGCGTCATTCATCGGTGTTGAGGGCCAGGCGACGCCCCCTCTGAGCTCGGTACCACGCCGAACTTTAAGCAGCAGCCGCAGGAAGCGAGTCGGCTGCTGACTGAATGAGAGCAGCTTGATGGACATGGCGGCGAGGTTTGGTTTGTTTCTGCTACGGAACGCCAAAGGAAGGAGCCCCGGCAGCAGGAGCCACGAGCCACGGCGGCAGGAGCCCCGGCGGCAGGAGCCACGGCGGCAGGAGCCACGGCGGCAGGAGCCCCGGCGGCAGGAGCCCCGGCGTTAAATATACATCTAGAAGTTTCTGGGAGCCATTATTCATCCGTCTGTTCATCTCTTCAGAGTTTAGATTATCACTCCATCATGTGCAAAGACAAAAACTACATTCCTGAATGCCATAAAATCTTAATGACAGAAGTAAAGAAGCCAGAAATTGAGCTCAGGAGGTCTAAATAATTCACTCTTATTATATTTTTGGTGCTTTTCAATACAGGAGAGGAAATGAGGGCGAGAAACTCTGCTTCATGCCACATAGATACAGTAATGTGATTACTTTTGTCCAGTCACAGTGGCGTGAACAACATGAAATCCAATCATGAGAGTTCATCAACACCATAACGGAGATGTTTGTTGTACAAACATGAAGCCAAAATATCCCAGATACGGATGCGGCCATCTTGTGCCAGTGATGTCATTTGGAGCCAGAAGCACTGTACCTAAGCTCCGCCCACTTCAATCACCAGTGATCAGTTTACTGTTATAAACTCAAATTTACAGTTTGAAACAGCCACTAACGCTTATCGTAAGTCAGTGTTCCACGTCCTCTCCACTCTCTCATGTAGGATTCCTAAACAGACGTCTGTAAACGCCTCCACCACTTCCTGGATGTCACTCAGAGCAGCTGTCAGTCAGGAAGCCACGCCCCCTTTTTATAGCATCACATTGAAACCAAACTTATCAGTATAATGAACATTTGAAGAAACATCAAGGTGATAAAAACTAGCTGAACTGACAGAAACCATCTTTGAGCAAAAATTTATGACGTGTATACTTTAATGTGGCCCAAGTCCCGCCCACTAATGTGGAGGAGGCGGAGTTTGTCACCTTTTCTGCAGCCAGCCACCAGGGGGAGACGGAGGTGTTTCATCTTCACTTCTGATGAGCTGTCATGAGTTCTAGTTTACATGTGGGCCTGCGTGCCTCCGCCGCTCGCTAGCGTTAGCCGCTGGTGGCGCTCTGAGTGGACGGGGCCTCACGATGTCACTGACCTCGATGCTAAGCTAGGCGTCGGTGTTCAGCTGTTCTGACAAAACTCAAAAGATGCCAGTCAGAAACCGACAGAAAGTTGAAAACCTGAAATATGGCCACCAGAGGGTCTGGTTTGTCTGGTTTAGGGTCTGGTTGACAGGAAGCAGCGTCGCGGCGAGTCGCCTCCAAACCCACGGCCGGCCGTCGGCCACCAGCCGGACATTCACGTCCACGTCCACGTGCGGTCCTGAGGACAAGCGTCTTTGAATTGCCAGCAGTGTGCCTCCATGTCTAAGCTGGAGCACTGAGCCGCCTGTCAGACTCTCCGCAGCGTCTTTAGATAGATGAAGATAAGTTTAGCATCTGTCTCAGAGCAAAAAATAGGTTTTTAGGAAATCTATGACAGCTGGGAGGGTTTTTTTTTTTGTTTTTTGTTTTTTTTGTTTGTTAATTTACTTCTCAACGCTCACGAAAAAAGCGTCAGCCGGCATCACTCAGATATTTCTGGACGCTTCAGAGTTTTGGGTTTGAGATGCTGAGCTTGTTTCAGTGATCTAACACATGAATTCCGGGGCTGCTGTCAGTCAGAGACGGTGACAGAGAATCTGCAGACGGACAATAATCCCACGGCGTGTCGGCCTGAGAGGAGCCACATCCACACGAAAAATGCCTCTGCTGTAAAGTCCTCGATGAAGAATGCTTCCAGCACATCTCCGGTCATATCATGAACCCATTTCAACAACTAGGAAATGCTAAGAAATTACAAAATCACAATTCTTTTTCATCTTTTGTAAGATCACGTTTTCTGCCCATTAAACTAAATATGACATCAGCTAGAACCAGGCCAGCTCAACCAATAATATTCATTCAAGTAATCCTCAAACATTAGCGGCACAGCGCCGCGGTTAGCTTGCTAGCATTAGCATGTTCTAGGTGGTGTGAGAGTTGACTCGCTGCTGAAATCGTTCCGAGCCACAGAGAACGGAGCACTGCTACTTCCTGCTTTTGGCTCAGGGAAGGTCAAGTAAAGGAAGTTCCCTCCACCATCACTGACATCACTTCCTCTGTGCTTCACCCTGCTAACGCTAACTCCTTAGACAGTTGTTGCTGCGCCAGTTAAAATTTGACCTGACTTAAATGAAAGCGCTTGTCAGTGCTAACGTTAGCACATTAGTCAGAGCTGCCTCCACTATTTTTCCATGGTGGAGGCAGCGTTAGCATGTCTGGTCAAACAGTTTAAAAAAAAAAAATCTAATTTTTTTATCATGTTTTACCAAAATGTCACATGTTTTCTGCTTGGAAAAAAGAAAACTATGCTTGTTTACATAAGCTGGAGCCGGTCAAGTTCAACCAATGATATCCACTCAGTTAATCTTCAAACATTAGCATTGCTTAGCTTGCTAGCATTAGCATGGTCTGGAGTGCACAATCTCACCTTGGGGCCTGAGACGGAGCAAACAGACAGCGCCCTCTGTTGGGATGGTGGTAAATAACGGGCAGATTCCACCATTTGCACCCTTTGTTTCCTCCTTTCCTTCTTTGTTTCCTTCTGGCCTGACTCAGGAGCAGCGCTACAGCTGCTAGCGCCAGAGCGCCAGGCAGCGTTGGGCTTCTGCTTGCGGTTTTGGGAGTTATGGGTTTGGGTTTTCACGCCTCTCGGGACAAACTGAGGGCATAATCATAATCCAGAGGTTTGAATGAAGGGCTGAGAGGGCGGCTGGTAAATCCCGCGGGTGTGAATCTGTCGTAGTGCCACTGAGCCAGGCAGCAGCCCGCCGCGTGACCGAGATTAACCGCTGGAATGTAAAAATAGAGCCGTTGCGAGCGCCCCTGGTTTAATCCCAGAGTAAACGGAGGCAGTAATATCTCCGCATACGTATATACAGCTGATTTGTTTGTTGTTAGTCTCTTCATGGAAAATCGCGCCGCTCCTCTTCTCCCGCTCGCGTCCTCGCCGAGGTTTCCTGCGGATGTACAATCTCATTAAAGTAAGCTGCGGGATGAACGCTGCCCAATCCACTCACGCACAGGAAATGTGCACGCACGTGTGTGTGTGCGTGCGTGTGTGTGCGTGTGTGTGTGTGTGTGTGCGTGTGTGTGTGTGTGTGTGCGTGTGTGTGTGTGTGCGCGTGTGTGTGTGTGTGTGTGTGTTTCTACGGTCTCGCGTGATTCCATTTGTGAGGATTGTTGTTCTGAGCCGGAGGTGAAACGTCTTTGGCCTCTTTCGACGTCGGCTTTCTGCCTCCGATTGTTTTGCGCGTCAGCGGCATTGTGGGTAAATCTGGGCACGTCGACGGCGGCGCGAATCAGCGTTTGATTCCCTCGACACTCAAATTCAATCTGAAAAGAGTTGCAGCTGATTTAAAGCTGTTTTCTTTGGTTTGTTTGTGTTTTCTGTACTTTTAATGTTTGTTGTGATTCTGCTTGTTCATTTATTTTTAGTTGTTGCTTGTTTTGGGCTGATGGAGCCACAAATTGTTTTGATGTAAAAAAAAATATATAGTAAAGCCAGAAAGAGAAAAATAATGAAATTTGTTGTGACACATTTCATCCCTTGTAGCCATGGTAACAGTGTCGGCTCATTTGTGTGATTCAGGCCGTTAAACGAACTCTTGCAAGACTGCGATTATAGTGAAAGTCACAACATGTCACGTTTCATGTGACGGGGTTTCACACTCACTGATTCATCGCCATCTGGCCCGGCAGGCTTCTACATGTACATCGAGACCTCGCGGCCGAGGCTGGAGGGAGACAAGGCCCGACTGCTGTCGCCCACCTTCAACATGGGCTCCAAGGGCTCCGCCGGGAGCGCCAGCTCCAACCCCACCTACTGCTTCGCCTTCTACTACCACATGTACGGGAAACACATAGGTGAGGCTGCAGCCAGGTGGCGCCGGTGGGAGGGTCTGCGTGTGCGTGTTTGGCTGTAAAAGAGGGGGAATGAACTGCTGACGTCCTTTAACCTGCAGGAGCTCTGAACGTGTTCCTGCGTCAGAAAGGTCAGACGGTGACGGACACGTCGGTCTGGAGTCTGAGCGGTAACCAAGGAAACCATTGGCGGCAAGCCAAGGTCAACATCCACCCAACCACAGCCTTCCAGGTACAAACCACACCCACCGCCAGAGCTGCCTGGGAAGAGGATCTCAATCGATGACGATAACGGCCGTACAAATAAATGCGTTACTTTTCTCAGTAACGAGTAATGAAAATAGCTACTGTTTCCATGGTTATGAGGCCATTACTGTGTTACTGTTACTGTTACTGCGTGTAACCATGGCTAAACTCATTGAGGCTGTTTTCAGCCGAGTGATCGACCAGGCTCTCTGAGCCACGGAGGAGGGAGGGCAGGGGGCGGGGCAACCGCAGAAGTGATGGTGATTGGCTAAGGTAGAATGGTAAGCCAACCAGAGGCAGAGTTGGGCTGCTGTTGTTGTTCACACGCACACACACACACACACACATGCACACACACACACGCACGCACGCACACACACGCAGCATTGGCGAGCCCAGATGATCCAAAGGTGACGTTTTTAAACAGGAAGTTCAGACATCAATTTTCCCTCATTGAGATAAAAGGCGAGAATGTAAAGGTGAATATTCAGTTTTATAATGAATAACTGACCGCACAGTAAAGGGGGGGGTCGTTTTACATATTTGAATGTTTAAAAATGTAACACAATAGTTACTTTCCCTGGTAACCAGTTACTTTTATCATACTCTAAATACTAACTCAGTTACTTTTGGAAGACGTTACTGGTAACTATAATTACTTTCTGAAAGCACCGTGTTCAGCACTGGTCTTAATGATGCGTTCAATGACCACGTGACGCTTCCTGCCGCTTCACACCAGGAGCTCACTGCTCTCAGTGTCGTTGTCTCTGTGTCAGATGGTGGTGGAGGGGGTCCGAGGCTCCGGCATCGAGGGGGACGTCGCCATCGACGATGTCACCATCGAGGAGGGGGAATGTAAAAACCCGCCCCCCAACAGTGAGTACACGCCCACCGGCAGAGACACTCACAGTTTAACGTCCCATTTCCCTCTTTTCATGAGTGAAACTTTTACTTAAATCTTTACGAATCCAAATTTACCCCTAAAATAACCCTTAACACACCCGATGCCATAAAATATTTATAAATGTTATTCAACTTTTCTTTTTTTCTTTTTTTTAAAGTAAAGTGGCGGCACAGTTTAAAACAAGCTTTTCTTTTCCTTGCTGTTGTTTCTGCTGTTAGTAAAGTTTTTTTTTAAGTCATTGCTAGAACAAGTGCGGTGACCACATCTGCTCTTTATAGTCCAAAGACAAATGAGACTGCTGTTATTAATCATTCATGTTGTGCTTCCTGTCCTCATAACAAATGTGCCACTTTTTATTTGTCACTGGGGGTTCCTGTCAGGCTCAGACAGACGGGGGCGCCACAGAGCCCAAACGGAGCAGGCGCCACAAAGCAGTTTAATGTAAAGAGGTTCGGTTCACGGGCGCAGCGGCGCAACATCGGCGCAACGTCGGCGCAACATCGGCAGGCAAAAACGGAGTCCAGAGTTCAGGCGAGGTCCGAAAATCCAGAGAGCACACGGATCAGGCGGAAGTAGAGAGACGCCGCCAGGAAGAAAACTGGTCACACGCGATGAAACTTCACCAGAGAAACTCAAAAAGATGCCGCTATATGACAAAGACACACACACACACACACACACACACACACACAGGGAGTAAAGAAACCTCAAACAGACAAAGACAGGAAGTGAGGAGACAAAGCAAAACACAACAGGAAGTACAAACGCGCAGGGCCTGACAGTT
>CAAKHG010024223.1:0-10347 GCA_901007715.1 Dactylopterus volitans
CTATGTTGTACATGCGAACAGCTCATTATCTTTTTGAACCATCAAACTGGCTGCTGTGTTGCTCTTTTTGCCCCTTTGATGTTGTTTTTGAACTGTGCTTTTGAAACACTGCAGTCTCATCACTAGCACAGACTCAGAAAGTCACAGCTGTGTTTTAAGCAAAAAGCGCATCTGATTAATGGACTTGCAACTGGGGCAGAGTGCACTGATGGACTCAGGACTAGGTAAAAGGTCAAAGTATTGTTTATGGCGGATCATTGTGGTATAAATAGAGTACTTGCAACAGTGACTGTTTGTCTGGGAAAGTTGCTCCACCTCGTGGCTTCGAGCTGTAAGAGGAAATGATATTGAAGCTCACCAATGCCGCCATCACTAGATTCATTTCACTTTTGCTCCGAATGAAACGGACACATTAAACATCCTGAATGTTTTGGGTCACAAGTTGCACACCTTCCTGTTACCACTTGTGATCTTTATTGGTTAAGTGACAGGGTTAATAACCTCCAGAGGGGGTAATCCTATTATGTTTATATTGTGCCAAAGGACCTGCTTATTATCTGTGTGGTTGCAGCCTGATGTTTTGTGCAGCATCAGTAGTTTTGGAATGAAATGGAGCTATTTACATGAACAGCTGACTTTGATTATATTCAGACCCTTTTAGAGAGCTGCTATAAATCAAACTGTCATGCTTTGGGGCCTGAATTGACACTTTATTCATTTGCGATTCTCCTAAAAAGAGGAACTAAAGGACCCCATAGTTGAGTTATATATGTAACCTGTCGTACAGAGTGGAGGCTGACATGAAAGGTGACTCAGTTCAACTTAGACTGAAGGGGTTTGTGTGTGCTTATTCACATACTTTTACAGCAGGATTGAAGTTTGCTCATTTTTAATTTAATCAGCTAAGGAAGTAGATTTTCTTCGAAGCTCGAAAGTTGTAAAATTGTCACTTAAGAAAATCTGTGTTTGCTTTGCTTGTGTGTGTGTGTGTGTGTGTGTGTGTGTGTGTGTGTGTGTGTGTGTGTGTGTGTGTGTGTGAGTGTGCACGTGTGTGTGTGTCAGACATTTACCAAAGAAAATCAACATTCTTTTTGCTTTTAATTTAAATCTAATCAAAGAGAGAGAAATCAGGTCAGCTGTTTGTGCTGCTGTACAGTAGTTTCTCATTAAATCTAATTTTGTCTAATTAGAATAAGTTTATGTCCATTTGCATGCAATTTTACTAAGTATATATATTTTACATGAGAGCATTTCCAAATAGAATATTTTAGATTTTTATGTAATTGTTTGGGTTTTTTTTTTTACATTTTACATCAGCAGCCTGTTTCATTCTAAAAACATTGTGAGCACAGACCTGAAATTACCAGTAATCTATCAATATCACCTGAATTTAAAGGGTTTTGTTTAAAAAATAAAAATGTAGGTACATTCATGAACTGACCTGAACAATCTTTTCGGAGATTATGACTTCATCAGTTACCTGTGAAAAACAATGTTTTTAAATCAAAATACTATGAACTTTTTACTTGTTTACCATCTGGATTAGAATGACGTATTTTAAAACCCAGATGCTGGAGCTTCCCCATCATGCGGTTAAATAACTATTTTGCATATTGCTACATTTATGTCCATTAGAATTAAACATTTAGAGAAAAATGAAAGTGCATTTGATGTTCATTGTAAACAGTTATACCATGCATTTGCAGGTGAATTTAAAAACTAAAAAAATGAAAGTGATTTGGGGAAAAAAACCTAAGATAATGTAAAGTCAGTGAAAGATTCAAAACTACTAGTATGATCCTACATGATTTGCGATGCTCTGTATCTTGCAAAGGTTCCGGTCAACATTCTCAAATATAGTAATCTCACCTCTAAGTTCACTTATTCCTTTTGTCTAGAGAGGAATTACGTCTGGGCCCTGGACAACCATCCAGCTCTTACAAAGCCGGTCCCGTCAGTAATGGCACCACAGGCCGCAGACCCACCCTCATTGAACCAGAGAGGCTAAAGGACTTTGGTGAGGAGGAGCTTCTCAATGGGGATGTGAATGTCCATGAGACCAGAGTGGCAGCGATCCCTGAAATCATGCTCAGGGACCCGCCCAAGACCAGACGGGTCAGTGAGTTCAGGGTTATCCCCAGACCACCTATCCAGTACCTCCGCTTTGAGGACATCAGCGCCGCAGCCTTCAGGATTCAGTCAAGGATACAGAAGACGCCATGCATGGTAATGTAACATCACCTCTCACAGTGTGCAGAAATGTGGTGGAAAGTGGGAGACGTATGACCCCTTAAGAGGAGATAGAAAAGATAGAAAGAAAAAACCTAATCAGGTTAATTGTTATATACTTTGTTCAATAGTGACAATTAAATTATGTATAAACATGTCAGATCAGTGACAAAAGCCATTAAAATTCTTTAATAAACCTTCAAATCAACATCATTTTATACTATCCCTCATTTTGCTGATGACCCCCTGAAAGACCCTCAAAGAATCTTGGTGGTCCCTGGATCACACTTCTGAGTCAGCCCAACAATATATAAGATTTTTTCTTTTGAAATGAAAACAATAGAAAGAAAATACAATGCACAGTATGATAAATTAATTTCCTTTATGTTCCTCAGTATTCCAGATTGTCCAAACAGTATGGTATGGAGATCTACCTGAAGAAGGAGCACCTTCACTACACAGGAACAGTGAAGGAGAGAGGAGTGCTGCACCTGCTCACTTCACTCACACAGGTACCACTCACACACACAAACACAGTGAAAGCAAGAGAGAGAGAGAGAGAAAGTCATGTGACTGACTGTTATTGACTGACTCACGTTAATGTTATACCAGGAGCAACAGAGAAAGGGTGTGATTGTGGCCACCGACTGTAACTTCTCCATGGCTGTGGCCCACCATGCAGTGGAGCTGAAGATCCCAGTGTTTGTCATCATGCCATCATGTTGCTCCTCGCCTAGCATCAGGATCTACAGAGACTACGGTGCAATGGTCATCTCTTACGGCAGCACTGGTCACGACTCCCAGAAGCACGCCCGCCATCTGGCCAAAGAGAATGGATACCTCTACCTGGAGGAGTGAGTTACTTATTTTAGCATTTATTTTACCACACCAATAGCTGCACTTATTATGTGTTACATGTTAATGGAGCCACATTTTTCCCCATAGCAGAGTACTCGACATAAAGGTTGAGATCCACTAGAGTTGTGTTGTCATCCATCTTTATATACACTGTATTTTTTTCCACGTTGGTTTACTGTGACATATAAAGGCAGTCGTCTCTCATCTGTAACTCTTCATCCGACATCTCACTGCAGCCGTTTCTGCTTGTGTTATTCTTCCTTGCAATATCTAAAACGGTTTCCCTGACTGAATAGCACCAGATATCACTGTATCTTGCGAGCAGGACTATGGCAGAGCGGCTTGCCATGGCTGAAACACTTTGTATCACAGTTGGGCTCAGCAAGATGAGGTTAAAGCAGACTGGCCTGGACCCACAGAAAATCTGTTGTCTAACAGTAGCACTGGCAAAGGAGATGTACATTCCACAGCAGAATTTACGTTGATTTTGCTAACATGAGTCATTATAAACTACTGGTCATACCAGATGAATGAGGTTGGAACATCAAAGTTGCAGAGTTCAGTGAGCACAACACATCACAGATTCTTCTCCTCATTTTTTAGAGTAATTATCTTTCCAAAAGTTAAAGCTTAATTTCAAAATTTTTCACTCTCAAATACAAATTTGTAGCCGTAGCACAGACTAAACATCACATTTTGTTTACTTTAGGATGTTGTTATGGCAGTTGTCTGTCTCTCTCTTTTCTTTCAGAGATGAAAATGCAGCATACCTAGCAGGACTGGGAACTGTGGGCATGGAGATTTATGAGCAAGTACCCAAACTGGATGCAGTGCTGGTACCGGCAGCAGGACAGTACGGCCTACTGGCCGCAGCAGCCGCAGCCATCAAACACCTCAACACAAAAATTCTGGTTATAGTAAGCTGACACTCACATTAAGATTGTAGTCATTTAGAACACATATGAGAAAATTGATGTACAAATGTGAATTAGTTTAATGGTTTCCTCAGCTGTACTACTCGTGTTTCTCAAAAACAAAAAGTATTTTTTTCATTGTGCTTGGATTTCTGTAAGAAGAAATATATTTGAAGTGTTTTCCCATTTTCTCTTGTTGCATTATCTGCCCAGACATGAAACTTTGCCCACAGCCTTCCATTTGCACCAAAAACATGAATCGCATTGTACAGTAAAGTACCAGTGTTCTAGCCAGTTTGTGCTTTAAAAAGATAGAGGCTAACAATCTTTCTGTAGATGCTTGTTCATGATGATCACATAGAGTGTATAATAGGGGTGTTAACAGCAGACAGAGGTCACGGCTCAGTACATACATCAGTTCTGGGGTCATGGTTAAGCGCAACAAGGAAGAAAACGAAGTCACAAATGCACAGTTATTTTCTATTGATGTTGCAAGTTACACTTTGCTCCACATTATGTCAGTTAGAACTTGAGATGATTGGTACAGCGTTTATTGTCTTAAACAGCAGACTGTGAACAAAACACACTCATATAAATCTTTTTTTTTTTAAATTAATAGGTCAAAATCTGTTACAAACTGAAAAGCATCTTTAATGTTATAAAAGTACAAAACAAATAGATTTATAAGAAATAAAACTTGTATGGGTTCATTTTTTTTTCTCTTACAGTAGGATGTAGTTCAACTTTGAAGGCCTAACAAACTCACATAACTCAGTCACTGCTCTTGCAGCCTGTAAATACAGAAGCCATACAGTGGCTTATCTGTGCACAAGATGGGACATTGTAATGAGGCTCCAGGATTTTCAATAAGTACTTAAAGCCTCTACTACTGCACATGGGCGCATAGCCATGTAAAAGTAAATACCAATAGCCTTGGTTATGTCCATCTGCTTTGACATGTAGAAGCTTCTTAAAAACAGCAGGGGTAAGTTGATGAACATCTTTTCTTTTGCTAGGCCAGGTTCTGGTGATCTTTCAATCTGGGTGATGTTGTCTAATAAACATTGGCATGTTCAACGTGTTTTGAAGGACAAGACGTGTTGTCTGTCGCTATTGTAGTCCACAGGGAATCAGCGATTTTCCCATACAGCAGATTTAACAGCAGGCAGATCTTCTAGCTCCTGTGTGTCACCTGAACCTCTTTGTTTTAAAAGCTATATGCAGATGAAGGGGGCTTTCGCAAAATGACGGATAAATAAGCAGATTGCAACAAGCATCTTTACCTTTAATGGCATGGCAGAATTGAATTGAATTGAATTGAATTGAATTGAATTGAATTGAATTGAATTGAATTGAATTGAATTGAATTGAATTGAATTGAATTGAATTGAATTGAAAGTGCTGCAATGCAGCTAATATTACATCTAACTACGTGTTTTTTTTCTTCAAAAGGGAATTGAACCAGAGGGCTTCCCTCTGCTGCTACAGTCTCTGAAAACAGATGGTCCAGTCAAAGACATCCACAGCAACCCCAATAAGAAACTTTATGGAGGTAAACTCACATCTGGAAATTTATACGGACACAATTGAGTTACAGAAAGAAGTTTAGTACAGAACTATGAAGACTGAATAAACATGATAATTATTGTCAGAGCCTCTTCTGCGATAATTCATTCTGTCTTCTTGTCACTTATCAGACCTCATGGAGTCCTCACTTGGCTTAAACACCTTCCAGCTGGCAAAGAAACTAGTAGATAAAGTCATCTCTGTCAGGCATGTCCTCTCTATAGAAGGACCATTTTTAAATGGTTTGCTGTTATGAGACAGCATAAGGAGTCTAACCCACATGGATGTCTTATGTTTTACCTTCTCACAGTGAGGATGACTCCATGGTCGCAATGCTGCGTTTTCAGGAGTTTGAGCGCTCCACAGTGGACTCTGAAGGAGCCATGGGACTGGCTGCCATCCTGGCTGGACAGCTGCCAGAACTGAGAGGCAAAAAGTGTGCTGACTTGTTTATATTGTGTGTTTGTGCCTCTGACCTCTCTAAGAACATTCCACTGTGAGGTTCAGAGTTAAACCTGTAGGGTAGAACTAGTGTCTCCCCCTTTTGGCAAAAAGATTTATTACAACAATACTGCTGACACTGATTACGTGCTCACATCTAGCCAACTTCCAGGAGCACTTTCTTCAAATTTCACCATGCAAATACAGACAGAAAAAATATCAGCCAATCAAATCAGTATGATGTGATTATCTTCTCCAAAAATATTTAGAAGTACTATTTCCAAAAACAGTAAAATGATGTTCCTGTCTGCTCTCGGTCATCTCTTCTTTCAGCACTTTAATGATAAGATGCTTCAATATCAAAAATTGCTGACTTCCTCTAAACACCAGAGTGTGATTGTCTTTTTTTTTTATCAGAGGCTGTAGACTGTGAAATAGACAGCTGTATCTGGCTTCTTTATCAGCACTGCGTGCACATGCCCAGCAAGAAGAAGAAACAAGAAACAAGAAATAAGAAACCATAAAAAAGAGAAAACCCAAAACCTCACAGCCATCACAGTTTTCCTTGATGCCTGAAAAACTGGCATGTTGGCGATACAATATTAGTTGGCAGCTCTAATCTGTCTGGACGTAAATGACAAGACTTCCTATGTGTACTGCAGGGTCGCTGTGGTGGTGAGCAGTGCTAACATGGAGCTGGAGCTCGTAAGGGAGTGTGTGGACCGAGCTCTGGTGCTGGACGACCGGGTCAGCAAATTCTCAGTGCAGCTGGGAGAATGGCCAGGAGACATGGCTAAGCTTCTGGACATCTTGTCCAGAGAGGATGTCAGGTGGGTTGACACACACAAATGTTTCCATTTGTGGCTGAAGCACCATTTAATTCTTTGTCTCGTCCGCCCCAGGTTGCTGGATGTCTGCCATCGAAGACACAGTGACAAGTCTGACCTCTTCAAGGCAAAGGTGGGCAACTAGATTTTCTGGCTCCCCTTTTCACTTTCTTGTTTGATCCTCTCCAAAATGAGCTGTCAGACAGAACTGGCAGAACTTAATAAAGCCATGTTTTTGAAGCTTTTTTTTAATCATAAAATAATGCATGCACAGCTTGCATTGCAAGAAATATTAGTACCACTTTCTAACAAGGAATCATTGTAACTATTGGCTTTATTACAGGTTAGCAAACATTTGTTACTACTTAATAGATCATAAAGAGATGCCAGCCTCTATATGGAAAGTATCATGAGATAACTTTTGTTGTGATTTGGCACTATATAAATAATAGAATTCAATTAAATAGTAAAATATATTTTACAGCTGATTTAAATCAATATACAAGATGATACACGTCTCAAACGTCGCTGTAGTGCAAAGGAGCCATGGCTGCATCTATATTCATAGAACCTGGAGTTATGGGACATCACCTGAGAATGTAAATTGTAAGTCTGCCCTCGGTCTCAGGCTAAAGAAGTTAGCATTTCCATTGTTGCTTACAGTAGGCGTGAACAACCAAACTTTCTGCTGCCCCTGTTGGTTTTGAGTGTGTAATATAAAGGAATAGCTTGTTCAGATTTGCTACAAATTGTAACTTTGTTAAAGCCATTAGCTACAACTAATAAAATATTAAAAATGCTTTATCAGAAAATGCCACCAAAATATTATAGAATATCATAAAAGATATTATTCTACAGAGCAATTAAATTGCATTGGACATGAGCAGCATTGTCTGGCTCTAAACTGTTTCTCTACACTTCATACCATGCTGTTTATTCACAGTCAAAAAGTGTCAAAAAGTGACAGGTATTGCCCAATTAACCAGTTAATTGTAACTCTCTCTCTGTCTCCCTCTCTCTCTTTCTTGCTCTGTGTGTGTGTGTGTGTGTGTGTGTGTGTGTGTGTGTGTGTGTGTGTGTGTGTGGGCGCGCGCGGATGTTAACAGGTGGAGTGTGTAGTGGAAACCAGGGATAGGACGCAAGGTGCTCAACTGCGCAAGACACTGAGTGAGCGCTACCCTTCTCTGTGCTGGCTGGACCGGTGATCAACTGAAGCACCTATTTACAAGAGAAACATTTTTCAAAAAAGAATATGACGTGACATATTTATAAAAATTGAGATTACTTGCACACACAACCTGTGATGTAAACTACTATAACACATGAACAATGATTGTTCAGCAAACCTAAGAGTGTGCAGAAAAGCCTTGAGATTATAGAACAAATATTGTTTGCATTACTACTATTTACAGTGCTCTTGTTTCATCATAAAACCCTGTGGTTGGAAGTGGTGAATAAACTGGGTACACTGCACTGAAAAGATGAATGTAGCCCCTTGTGGTTAAACATGAGTCTCAGAGCATGAATTGTTCACTGTAGATGCAGTCTCACTCATCTATTAGTCTATCTTTAAAGTATATTTGTTCCCAAAAAACAAGCAAAAAACCCCCCCAGAATAACAAGAACGTTATTTTTCAATCTATAATGTTTTTAAACTGTTGTACATATTTCTGTATTTATACTGGTAGTATCAATCCAAGCAAAGATGTTCTCCAAATAAAAATGGACAAACTTCACCATCTGTCCTGATTATTTTTATGTACAATCAGAAAAGTAGGGAAACACTGGATCAACACTTGTGAAATACTTTGAGTATTTAAAAGAAATGTTGACAGTTCAGATAATTTAGGGTTACTTTCCAAAGCTGGTGTATTTTTATGACCATAAAGATAAAGCAGGATATGAAAGTAAGTTATTCCTCCTCTATCCATGTGTGACGGATGGTTCTAGACAGCTCTAGTGAAGGCTGGGCTGTTAAGACAAGCTAATGCTCTTATATTCATAAGCGGAGGACATTGTGACCCTGTGGTACTACTCAGCCTCATTCACTGTTCCATGTATCCCATAGACATCTGTGTGATTAAATGAAAAGCCAAAGTTGTAATTTATGGTTGAATATGTCCTTCACGTTTCCTGGATTAATACTATTTTTTATATTAACACTTGATCAAATTATAAGTGTGACGAGAGGAGTTGTTTACTATGAATGCCTCTGGTTCTCAGCTACACAGAGCTAATTTTTCTTTTCACTCATTCATTTACAGCTTGTAACAACTGATCATTCAGTACAGTTAGCAAGTGATTTTAGTGGAATGTAGAATTACTGTTCCATGACTGTATGCCTCTATGACCCAGTGAAGTTTCACAGTTAACATCCATCTAACATAATATATGTCGTGAAGACTTGAAGTTAATTGTATGAAATGTATTAAAAGTAGAGAAATGTCATCACTTCATCATTTCGCTGTTACACATCCATCAAAAATGTTGTCATAATCAGAGTACGACTTTGTAACATTTGCCCAAATACATGCGACTTGATGACCTTTTGACCACCAAATTCCAGTCAGTAGATTCATCCTGAGTTAACATGTGGAAAATATGAAGCCTTTCCTGCAGACCTTTCCTGAGATATCCTGTTTACCAGCTAGACATGTTTGAAATCAAGCTGGCCTTGACCAATAATATCCTTGAGCCAAAGTTGACAATTCAGCCAAATTTGCAGACTCTTTCTGGGTTTTCCTTAAATATCAAGTTCACAAGAATGAGATGAACATACAGACGTATAGATGAACAAGAGTGATGGGGGGCAGCCCAAAAACATAATCTCTTGACTTTCATCAGTGAGGAGCAAACAATGTATTTTATGCTACTTGTACTTCATAAGGAAGACCAGATAGAAAAAGTTAGTAACGGTAATTGATACTTTGTGTATACAGTGAAGAATTTAACTGCTGAAGAATGTCTTTGTGAGAAGTTTGTAGAAAACAAAAACTAAAATGGTATTTCTTTTAGGGCACGTATATACATGGATACTAATGTTGCACTCGATGTGTAAATAATGCTGAAAAACAAGTATAACATTTACTCGTGTTCATGTCAGAGTAAGGATTGAATTTAAGCTTGTTTCTCCTACTCTGAATACCAGAATATGTACTGTATAAGTTGGTCAGTGTAACTACACTGCAGAAAGGATCTCTGTTGAGCAAATAGGCATACCAATTTGTCAATGGCAATGTAAATAAATCAGATCGCCTACAAAAGGTAATCTGTGTAATGTTCTGTCTTGGCCTATGCAACACGACTTGACCCAACTATAAAAACAATCATCCTGGTGGTTTCTGCCTAATCTTTTCAAAAAACAGGCAAAGCAGCATACATTGTGAAAGCATAACCCTTGGTGGAGAAAATCAGTGCTAGTTACCAAATGTCAGCCTGCTAACATGCTAAACTAAGTAAACACTGTTTTTATTAAAGCCGTTTCAACAATCTGTCAGCACAGTTAGCATGAG
>CAAKHG010024226.1:0-15015 GCA_901007715.1 Dactylopterus volitans
TCTTTCGGTAAAGTTCATTCTTCCTCCCCGCACACACACACACACACACACTATTTTTATTTTTTTTTATTTTTTTTTCTGTGCAATGACAAGCAGGAACTGGCATTGGAGGACGTGTGTGTGTGTGTGTGTGTGTGTGTGTGTGTGTGCGCGTGTGTGTGTGTGTGTGCGCGCGTGTGTGTGTGTGTGTGGGACCTAACACTTCTGCTCTTTGAATCTCATCTCTTCTTCTCTGGTTGTCAGTATTTTATTTTTCTCCGCTTGCAGCCGAGTACATATTCTTCCTCGTTGGTGTGTACTCGGCGGCGAGCAGACCCGCGTGACGAATGATGTGCACTTGATCGCCCTCGTTTCTCTTCCTCTGCGTTCACGTGGGACGGGGGGTGGGGGACCTTCTGTCCTAGTCCATTATTTTGAGATTGTTTGGACTTTTTTTTATTATTTTGTTGGTTTGATGTAAGCAGCATTTTTTTTTTTTTTTTTTTTTTGTAAATATTGTGAGACATTACAGGTCATGCAGTGATGTAACATTTTGGACAATGTTGCACAGATGTTTTAAGATATTAAAAACCTGGTCACTCTTACTTGAATAAGCCGGCGTGTTATCTCATTTCTTCTTTTAATATTTCTGGCTTCCTGAGCTTCAACTGAGTGGAAATCAAATTCTAAACTGAAGCTGAAGTTCAATAAAGCCGATATGAGTTGTTGCACACCGCCCTCTAGTGGCCGGGTACTACAATGGCGTTCTGATTAACGTTGGAGTCATTTGACTGTAATTGGGAGCTCATATTTAGCAGCTCAGGCGTCCTCCGCCTGTTATCATACAAGAAATAGATACATTTCGTATGATTTAGTAGCTACAGCAGACTGATGTAACTGAACAGTAAAGAAGTAGAATTTTAAT
The DNA here is from genome assembly GCA_901007715.1 of Dactylopterus volitans. Taxonomy (NCBI): domain Eukaryota; kingdom Metazoa; phylum Chordata; class Actinopteri; order Syngnathiformes; family Dactylopteridae; genus Dactylopterus; species Dactylopterus volitans. The sequence goes on from CAAKHG010024226.1 coordinate 905, forward strand.
TTAAAAAAAAATCATTTGAATTGTAGCTGCGATATTGAGATACGGGAGCACTTTTTTAAAAATCCTTTTTATAAAAATATACTGAAGCATCATGAAGCTAAATCAGGAATCGAGATTCTTAATAAGGCGAGAAATCAAACCGGAGAGAAAATAATGGATATAAATTGAATAACTCCGAAAAACACTGCGAGAACCAGCTTGAGTAGAACATTGAAAATGAGCAACGGGCGGAAATCAGCAGTGAAGGTTCGAGCGGCGCGATTATAACCTGCGTTTGTCGTCTGGACCGTTTTCATGGGCTGAAGCTCGAGGCGTTTACGGACGAAACCGAGCCGCGAACCGTCTTTAGTTACGTAACTTGATTTTGCGTGTGCGCCGGTTCTCCCGCAGCAGGACGCCGAGCGTGACGAAGACTCACGACGAGCGGGGCTTCGTGCGTGCGCGTGCACGGAGGTCGTTGCTGATGCAGGCGCGGGCGCGCGCCTCCACTGGCTGATGCGGCTGTCTGCGCGCGTCCTCTCCGGGCTTCTCCTCCGCAAACCGGCTCTCTCCGCCGACCCCCACCCCCCTGTCCGCCCGCTGTTAGCGCACGCACGCACGCACACGCACGCACACACACGCACACACACGCATCCGTGCAGTGGTGCGTCACCGAGCCGCCGCCGCCGCCGCAGAGGGACGCAGAGCCGCGGGTGACGGCGATGGCGCAGCCGAGGACGCACGGATGAAGCTCGGCGTGGATGAAGGACGCGCGCTGCACCGCCCGAAGCCTCCAGCCCTGTTTCGGCTTCTCGTCTCCATGGAAACGGTTCGCGCACCAGAGATGATCTGAGTGCGACACTGAAGAAGTCGTCGACCGGGCCCCGCTTGAGGTCCCCGAGCCGCAGTTCGGGTACCACCTAGCCGGGTTTTTTTTTCCTCCCCCACACCCCGGCCCCCCCCCTCCCCCTCCTCGGGGTGCAGCTGCGTGCTGCAGCGCGGCAGCGGCGGTCATGGCGGACGCGGCGGAGTGCGGCGTGCGCGTCATGTGCCGCTTCAGGCCGCTGAACAAGGCGGAGATCAGCAGAGGAGACAAATACATCCCCAAGTTCATAGACGACGACACCGTGGTCATAACGGCAAGTGTCTGTGTGTGTGTGTGTGTGTGTGTGTGTGTCCGTGCGTGTGCGTGAGACTGCAAAGAGCGCGGCCATCACGTCCCGCTATCATGGCGCTGATGGCGCTGATGATGAGGCCGTGGCAGTTCCAGCAAAAAGTTGCGAGTCATGATTGGTGGAGCGTTCGGGTGTCAAAGGTCAAAGCCCCTCCGCGAACGTGCTGACTCAGGATGCCACCGGAAGTGAAGGTCGCGCTGAGGCTGCGGTGAGGAGGGTCCGCCGAGCACTCGGGGAGGTTAGAGCGGCGCTGCGGCGCCTTCGTGCAGATTTATGGATTTTTAAGTCAGATTTTTGATTGTAAAAGGAAAAAAACCCAAACCAGGCCGAGTGTTTGAGCTCGTCGTCTGCCGCAGAGGTTCGGACAGGTCGAGTCGCCGCTTTTAAGCGTGTGCAGGTTTCCCCGAACCTCACAAGGCCGCCAAATATTTACACTTTCCTGAAACACCAGCAGCCTGCGAGCACCTTCATGTCCAAAAAGACATCTGCTGGATTGTGATTGAGTGTGTGTGAGAGAGGTGTTGACATGTTTGAATGATTGTTATTGGGACTGTAGTTTGTGACGCTGCTGGACTGTACTGGGCTACACTGGGAGGGGTCCCTAATATTCTGGTCAGCCCACTCATGTGCATTCTGGCAGGGCTCATGCGTTTTCTGCTCTGGTGAACACGCAGCGGTCAGAATCTTGTGGCTGATTGAAGCAGAGTTCTGATCGCCGCCGTGGTCTTGGTGTTCTCGTGAGGACCCCCCAGACCAGCTGAATAGTCTGTAAGACGCCAGGCCAGCAGCTGGCGTCTCCTCCTGCTCTGCATCATTCATGATGCCATGTTCTCTCTCGTGCCGTCTCCTCCGTCGTGCTGCTGCGTTCAAGTGCTTTCGGCAGCACCGGGTTCAGGCTGAGCGTGGTGGAGATGCCAGGTTCACTGGTCCGACGTCTCCTGGCCCGAGATGCACTCGGCGGAACTCCGGCCTGATGAAGCCAGAACTCGCCCGCTGGCTTCTGTCCTGTGATGATGAAGCAGTCTTTTATTTTGAAACAGGGGAAGCCCTACATGTTCGACCGCGTGCTGCCGCCCAACACGCCGCAGGACAACGTGTACGAGCAGTGCGCCAAACAGATCGTCAAAGGTACGAAGCTCTCCGCCCGCCGCCGCTGTTTGCCCTGCTTAACTGCCCCGAGGCTCCTCCTCTGCCCCGCCCCCTCCGCCGCGCGCCGTGAGAATTGGCCTCGTGGGGTCGAGCGAGGAGATCCAGCGTCAAAGAGGAAGCATTTATAGTCAAACAGGTGGTAAACCAGGGGGCGCTGTTGGGCTGGCGGGAGCCACGTGATTGACGGAGCCGCGCTCGCTCCCTCCAGCTCCGCCCTCTAAGTAACTGACACCCAGCAGTGGTAACGAGACACGCCTCATTATCCTCCCGGCTTCATGATTTTCAGGAAATTTGATGCGTCATCAAAAATGCTGAGTCATGATGGAAATCGCCACGTGAATAATACAAACGCAGCTGAGAAACACGTCCCTTTATTCTGAAGGACCCAAGCGTGGTTCCTCCTCCATGTTTGCGTCCTCTTGTGCTTGTAGATGTGCTGGGCGGCTACAACGGGACCATCTTTGCTTATGGACAGACGTCCTCCGGCAAGACGCACACCATGGAGGTGAGTGAGAAGTTCAGAACGGGTCTCTTATTTTGAAGCCTGCTGTCATCATCACTTGGTCTCCATGCGAGTCTTTTATTTTGAACTCTGCTCCCGTGATCCATTGCTCACAAACTCTCTGGTTTTCAACATCGATGCGCTTCCACATTTGGAGACGGTCTTTTACTTTGAAGTCCACGATCGCCGTCAATCAGCCTCCACATGTCCAGTTTTTATTTTAAATCCACCGTCGTCTTTCAGTTGAAACGAGGCGACACCCTTTCATTTTTTTGAATCTCCCACAGTCGATGACTCTGCACGCGTGATGTCGGCCTTTTATTTTGAAACGTCCCGTGAAGTGAGAGCATTGCCATTATGTAACCACGAGCTCTGGATCAGAATCACGGCCGGATGGTTTTCCAGGCGTCGCCGGCTCGCGTCCACATCTGCTGTCTGCGGCTTAGATGTGCTGATTGACTTTTCTTGCGTGAGGAAGCTCAGCATCATCCTTCCCTCTCTGATGCGATCTGATGTGATCTGAGTCTCTCTGTCTTGATTCAGCCTTTCACCCCTCTGACAGCGACTCGGATATTTTTAACTGCATGAAAGTCTGCTGAAAGCGTTTTAGACGTCGCAGTCGAAGCAGCTGTTTTCCGTTTCCAGGGGAAGCTGCACGACCCGCAGCTGATGGGCATCATCCCTCGCATCGCCCACGACATCTTTGACCACATCTACTCCATGGATGAGAACCTGGAGTTTCACATCAAGGTACAGCAACCCTTCCTGTGCTTTATTTTGAAATCCCAGTAACACAGTTTTCTTTTTATGCTCAAACTCCGAAATAACGCAAGAAACCAGAACGTAGGTGTTCTAATCATATCGGAGGACGCTGAATGTTGCATGTGGATCCGTTTGTATGTGCAGGTCTCTTATTTTGAAATCTACTTGGACAAGATCAGAGACCTGCTGGATGGTGAGTAGAAAGTTCGTGTCCCTGCTGAAGCAGCTGCCGCGCGACGACTTGGCAACCAGGTGTTGATACGTTTCATGATTTTGACGTGTGTTCTGCCTGAAGTGTCGAAGACAAACTTGGCCGTGCACGAAGACAAGAACCGAGTCCCTTACGTGAAGGTTGGTGAAGGCAGCGGAGCCGAGTTCTTCCGCCCATAAAATGAAACGTTGCAAAAGTCTGACACGTAAAACCTCGGGCTGCTCTTCTCTTGAGTAAAACTGATCTTTTCACCTCGGGCGCCCAAGTTGACGCCGTAAAAATCTCGTCCTGTTGGCTGAGCTGCGGTTCTTCTTCCCTCAGGGTTGCACGGAGCGCTTCGTGTCGAGCCCCGAGGAGGTGATGGACGTCATCGACGAGGGCAAAGCCAATCGCCATGTGGCGGTGACGAGTGTGTGTCTTTGTCTAATGAGCGATGCCTTACGTGACTTTTGCCAGCGAGGCGGAGCTAATTATTGTGACATGGAATTAAGAATTTGTAGAAACTGATTAAAAACAGCTCGTTATGGTGGAAAAAAGACGGCATTTTTGTTTTAGCGCCTGTATCTTTAGGCCCCGCCTCCAAAAAGCCCATCCAGCTCTAATTGGTCGGCTCACAGCTCTGCCAGTGAGCCCAGTTAGGCGCACATCGCCGTCATGATCGCTTCCAGCATCCGTATTAGCCTTGATGCTAGCAGGTGGCTAACGCGACAACATTAGCCACATGCTAAGAGCGCCATGCTAACGTGCTAACGCCTCTCGACCCTCCAGACATGAACGAGCACAGCTCGCGCAGCCACAGCATCTTCCTCATCAACATCAAGCAGGAGAACATGGAGACGGAGAAGAAGCTGTCGGGGAAGCTGTACCTGGTGGACCTGGCAGGCAGCGAGAAGGTGGGCGTGCGCGGGCTCAGCGGCGCGCTCGGGCGTGACGTGTTGGGACGCGCCGTGACGCCGTGACATGTGTCCGGACAGGTGAGCAAGACGGGAGCGGAGGGGGCGGTGCTGGACGAGGCCAAGAACATCAACAAGTCCCTGTCGGCGCTCGGGAACGTCATCTCCGCCCTGGCTGAGGGAACGGTGAGTCGCCTTCAGCGCCGCCGCCGCCGCCGCCGCCGCTGCCGCCGCCGTTGTTGTTCCAGCACGTCGCTGAGGTGGAGGTGTCCTTCCAGAAAAGTCACGTGCCGTATCGAGACAGCAAGATGACCCGCATCCTGCAGGACTCGCTGGGCGGGAACTGTCGCACCACCATCATCATCTGCTGCTCGCCGTCCGTCTACAACGAAGCCGAGACCAAGTCCACGCTCATGTTTGGACAGAGGTGACGTGTGTGTGTGTGTGTGTGTGTGTGTGTGTGTGTGTGTGTGTGTGTGTGTGTGTGTGTGTAAACCACTGAGCAGATGGCCTCGGATGTCCCACCGCGTGATCTGGTTCCGTTGCTATTTGTGGATCCATTTCAATGAAACAGTCCAGTCAGGCTTTTATTTTTGTATTTGTTTTCAAGTTCTTCTTTACTTCCTGCTAATGGACCCCCCCTCCCCAGCGAGAAGCCCCGCCCCCAGGCCCCCCGGGGGCTGTCTAGGTTTTTGACTTGTTTTGTTTTACATGTTAAAATAAAGACGTGAGTCAATCAGTCAATCAGTCGATCAATCAGTTTCCGATCTGATTCCCAACAACTTGCAGGCCGACATTCCGGCTCCGACTGCCGCTCGGCTTTTAACGCTTTCTTTTTTTTTTTTTTAATGTCTCCCCAGAGCCAAAACCATCAAGAACACGGTGTCAGTGAACCTGGAACTGACTGCCGAAGAGTGGAAGAAGAAGTATGAGAAGGAGAAGGAGAAGAACAAGGGCTTGAAGACCATCATCCAGAGGCTGGAGGCCGAGCTCAGCCGCTGGAGGAACGGTGAGACCACAACAGGCAAACGTGTCCTCCTGCTTCCTGCTCTGATCTTCATCGTCCAGCTCCACTTGTGAAGGACACCTGAAGAGCATCTAGATAGTTCTGCCTTCAGGACGTCCTTAATTCCTGGTGTCATAGATTCAACAAGCTTCTGGAAACCTTCCTCAGAAGGTTCTGGTCCATGTTGTCATGAGAGTATCAAAAGCAGCTGCATGTTTGTGGGCTGCACGTCCATGATGGGAACCTGCAGCTGCAGCTGCTGCTGCTGCTGCTGCTGCTGCTGCTGCTGCTGCTGCTGCTGCTGCTGCTGCTGCACCACATCCCAGGTGTTTTGGGCGTTTGGTGTGTGTGTTTTTGTAGCTTGGTGTGTGTGTTTTTGTAGCTCGGTGTGTGTGTTTTTGTAGCTCGGTGTGTGTGTTTTTTGAGTTTGGTGTGTGTGTTTTTGTAGCTTGGTGTGTGTGTTTTTGGAGTTTGGTGTGCGTGTTTTTGGAGGTTTTGTGTTTTAGGGTTTTTTTGTGTGTGTGTTTCTGGAGTAGTGTGTGCATGTGTTTTTATAGGTTGTGTGTGTGTGTGTTTTGGGGGTTTGGTGTGTGTGTGTTTCTGTGTGTTTTAGCCTGAGGGCGACCAGACTGGTGATGTCGTACTCAGACACACACCAGTGTGCCGTCCTCTGAGACTGCAGCGCCTCCTCCACTGCACCCTCATCCTTCTTCCATCTCTGTTGCATAGCAACCGCTGGCCCCGCCCACCTCTCCCTCTCTCCGTGCGTTCGTGTCTCTCTGCCTTCGCTTCCTCTCTTTCTTCTCTCGGCTGTTGTGTTTTCCAAATTCCCTCGTTAACGCCGATAATAAGTCATCTCAGCTGCAGCCTCCCGAGCTCCAACAGCGCATGTAGCACGCACACACACGCACACACACACACACACACACACACACACACACACACACACATGCACGCACACACACGCACACACACACACACACGCTGAGACATGAGTCAGCCATTTACGCTCTCTCTCTCGCTGCTGTATGTTTCATTCAAACTGAATGTTGAAGAAAAATCAGCAGCTTCTCTTTTCAGCCATGAACGTGTGTGTGTGTGTGTGTGTGTGTGTGTGTGTGTGTGTGTGTGTGTGCGTGTGCGTGTGCGTGTGCGTGCTTTGATGATCCCAGCAGGATCCTGTTCAACCTCTAAAAACACAAGACATGTTTCAATTAAAAAGTCATTAATTATTGAAACATCAGTGCTATTAGCCGCTAACAGGCTACGACTGAGTCACATACCGACCACGACGTCATGGTCATGTGACTCGACTCCAACCACAGGCAGCATGAGACAAACGAATATGAAATATAAATAAAATCTGGCTTCAGTCTGATGATATGAAGCAATGATATTATTGTAAACATTCATTCATGCTACGATGAATGAATGTTTACAATAATATCATTTACTAAAGCGCCAAATGTGGCTGGTCTGAAACAGAATCTGAAACGAATAAATCTTTAAGCTCGACAGCGCAGTCGTTTGTACAGCGGCGCCCTCTGCTGGGATAGAGTGTCACTGCCTGGGCTCGTTCACTGTGGCCCCCTACAGGCCCTGAGTGAATCTGCAGTGGTCACAGTGCCGGCACACCGGCTCCCTCTGCTGGTCAACAGTGTTACTGCTTCAGCTGGCTCACTGTGGCCCCCTACAGGCCATGAGTGATTCTACAATAGTCGGAATACTGACACTTTTTAATCATTTTTTTATAGATTCATTTTATTTATTTCATTTTTTAGAGAAACATTCAAACATTCTTCTTTCTCTTTGTTTCTTAACAGTAGTGGTCGCGATTCTGGCACAGTGGCGCCCTCTGCTGGCCAAAGCTGTTGCTGCTCCTGCTGGCTCATTGTGGCCCCCTACAGGCCTGGAGTGATTCTGCAGTGCTGGCACAGTGGCACCCTGTGCTGGTTAACAGTGATACTGCTGCAGTTTTAACACTGGCTCCCTCTGCTGGCAAAAAGTGTTACTGCTTCTGCTGGCTCATCGTGGCCCCCTACAGGCGAGGAGTGATTCTACAATAGTCGGAATACTGACAGATACTTTTTAATCATTAATTTTTTTATTTTTTAACAGATTTATTTTATTTATTTCATTTTTTAGATAAATAAAGCACCTCAAACATTCTTCTTTCTCTTAGTTTCTTAACATTAGTTGTCACAATGCTGGCACAGTGGCGCCCTCTGCTGGCAAAAGGTGTTACTGCTTCAGCTGGCTCACTGTGGCCCCCTAGAGGCCATGAGTGATTCTACAACAGTCGGAATCCCGATAGATACTTTTTAATCATTAAATTAGTTTTTTTGTTTTTTTTTAATAGATTTATTGTATTTATTTCATTTTTTAGATAATTAAAGCACCTCAGACATTCGTGTTTCTCTTAGTTTCTTAACATTAGTGGTCCAATGTCTGCACAGTGGCGCCCTCTGCTGGTTAACAGCGATACTGCAGTCACTCCCCTGTCAGCACTGACAGTTTCTTCAAATCAAAACTTCAATTTGTCAAACTTGATGGCAAAATAGCTGCCTCGCTCCTGATTTCCCATCATCTTCAGCTCTCGTTCGTGTTTTGTACCAAACTTCCATGATGAACGACAACGAGTCTTGTTGACATAGATTTGTTTCATCGGAGCTCATCACACTTCCAGATAAACCAGCACGTGCGGGCGTTGCTGTTCTTCTGCTCATTATGATGGTGCATGGAGGCAGTGGCGTTGGAGGAGAGCTCACCGCCGCCGAGGTGAAGCCTCGGGTCGAGCGCAGCAAGCAGCTGGAGAGCGCGCAGCCTCACTGGGGCGAAGCTCCTGGGATCCAGGAACATGGAGACTCACAGACACGTTCCACATTTGCAGGTGAGAACGTCCCCGAGAACGAGCAGCTGAGCTCAAAGGATCCGAGGAGCGCCGAGCCGTGCGACAACACTCCTGTCATCGACAACCTGCCGGCAGCAGGAGGAGGCGGCTCCCGGGTGGCCGGCGAGGAACGCGGGAAGTACGAGGAGGACATCAGCAACCTGTACAAGCAGCTGGATGACAAGGTGACGCATCCGGCCTCGACTGACATCCCGCGGGAAAGTTGTGAAACTCTCAGCTCATGAATGTTTCTGCAGGATGATGAGATCAACCAGCAGAGCCAGCTGGCTGAGAAGCTCAAGGAGCAGATGATGGACCAAGAGGAGGTTTGGAATTCATTCTGTTGGGTGCATGAACACACACAGCGTCTGTGCGGGCTTTCATTGGATGCCCACGTGTGCAGCTGCTGGCGTCGACGCGGCGCGACCATGAGAAGATCCAGGAGGAGCTCTGCCTGCTGCAGGCGGAGAACGAGCTCGTCAAGGAGGAGGTGAAGGAGGTGCTGCAGGCGCTGGAGGAGCTGGCGGTCAACTACGACCAGAAGAGCCAGGAGGTGGAGGAGCGAGAGCGAACCAACGGGCAGCTGACAGAGGAGCTGCAGCACAAGACGGTGAGAACCTCCGCTCAGCGCCACTGAAGCCAGGCTTCGCTTCACCTAACGCGTGTGTGTGTGTGTGTGCGTGTGTGTGTGTGCGTGTGTGTGTGCGTGCGTGCGTGCGTGTGCGTGCGTGTGTGCGCGTGCGCTGCAGGCCCTGCTGGTGGCGCTGCAGAAGGAGCTCGGTCAGCTGCAGGAGCTGAGCAGCCTGCAGAGGAAGCGAGCCGCCGAGGTCCTCAACCTGCTGCTGCGCGACCTCAGCGACATCGGCACCATCATCGGAACTGGTGACGTCAAGTCTGCCGCGGTGAGGACACACACACACACACACACACACACACACAGCCTGAGCGCCCTGACCTCCGTCTGTTTTGCTGAAGTCGTCGGAGGCGAAGGGCAACGGCTCGGCGGTGGAGGAGGAGTTCACGGCCGCGCGCCTCTTCATCAGTAAGATGAAGTCGGAGGTGAAGTCTCTGGTCAACCGCAGCAAGCAGCTGGAGAGCGCGCAGGCCGACGCCCACCGCAAGATCCAGGCCAACGAGAAGGAGCTGGCGTCCTGCCAGCTGCTCATCTCCCAGGTGACCGTCACCTAGGCAACCATCCGGTAGCTTTTAGAGCCCGACCGATATTTTAGGAGCTGATACTGGAATCTGGAATTAGAGACTAAAATATTTCTGACATCATCATAAATCTGCTGGTATAAACACACATATTACACCGAACTTACACTTGAGTTAGAAGTTATCATTTTTTGTCCCAGAATGCAACAGTTGCTTTTCTTGCTCTGTTGTTCCTGTTTTATAACCCAGCTGAGGTTCCGTTGACCAACAAATGTCCATCGGCTGTCAAACGTGCTCGGCGTTTGCCACTACAACTAATTAAAGTTTTATTGTCGTGAACCGGCTGGAACACAGCTGAGTAGTTGAACTTGATCGCGACACTTTGAAGTCATTTTTTTCCACCGAAATCTAGATGTCCACGTCACCCAGGTGTCGGCCCGAAGCAGCGGCCCGCCAACATCTCGGCTGTGACACACCTGTGAAGCGCAGCTATCGGCCAGCTGTAGATCAGTCGGGCTCTCATTGATATCCAGCAGCATTTGTTTTGCGGCGCGTCGTGAACGTCGGCTCATGTGGAACGTTCTCTTGTGGCTGCAGCACCAGGCCAAGATCAAGTCTCTGACCGACTACATGCAGAACATGGAGCAGAAGAAGAGGCAGCTGGAGGAGAGTCAGGACGCCCTGACCGAGGAGCTCGCCAAATTCCAGGCTCAGGGTTGGTGCTCGCGCCCTCAGGCCACGCCCAACTCCCCCTGCGGCTCCTGCTAGACGCTAACCTGTCCTCTTTCTTGGCCCTCAGAGAAAATGAGGGAGGTCACAAGGGAGGAGAAGGAAAAGGTGGACGTAAGCAGACTGGACGGAGATGAGGGCCTCAAGGTGAGCGGGAGGTGGAGACTGTGGTCACACCGGCATCCAGCGGCGGCGCCACATCTCCTAACGTGAACCTTCACCTCCTTTCCTGCAGAAGTCGCTGGAGGAGCAGCTGGAGAATCACAGGGAGGCTCATCAGAAGCAGCTCGGCCGCCTGCGAGACGAAATCGAGGACAAGCAGAGGATGCTGGACGAACTCACCGAGTGAGCAGCTACGACAGCGGGGAGATTCTGCCAGGCTTCTTCTAACGTGGTGGACATGTGGAGTGTAACTTAGAGTGGAAGTAAAGCTTCAAAGCAGAAAAATAGAATATCATATCCACCGTTGTCCACTGCTGCATGAAATCCGATCAGGAGGCCAAGAGGCTCATAAATAAGAATCATGAGTATCGCGATGGTAACGACAACGTGTTTAACTGTCAGATGAGCAACATCTGCCCAGCGAGCTACATCCGTGCTCCGAGGTCATGAAGTTCAAGGCTCCTTCTCTCTTGGCTAAAGGAGGAGTATCATGAAAGTTGAGCCCCGTCTTCTTTAAAGGGCGCTAACGGTGGTGCTGTTCTTGTGTTCCCAGTCTGAACCAGGGTCTGCTCCTGGAGCAGGGCAGGCTCACGTCTGACTACGACAAACTGAAGGCCGAGGAGCAGGAGAAGGAGGCCAAGCTGCAGAAGCTCATGTAGGTACCAGCCGGCGCCGGCGCTCAGTCGGTGATGCAAGTGTGTTTGTGTGACCAGTGTGTGTGTGTGTGTGTGTGTGTGTGTGTGTGTGTGTGTGTGTGTGTGTGTGTGCGTGCGCCGGGCAGGATGCTGGATGAGCAGCGGGACCAGGCCAGAGATGAGCTGAAGGGTCTGGAGGAGACAGTGGTGAGTGTTGCTGCTTCCATCCTCCCTCTGGTGGCATCCGTGTTTCTGACGCGTTGTTTTTTCCATCAGGAACCACGAGACATGTTTGAGACTCGAATGTTCTTGCGTGCGGCTTTGAGCTCTGCTGAAAGAGCAGCAAGACTTTTGTTTGATTCCCTTTATTCAACCTCCTCATTAAATGTTGGGTGTAACATCATGAAACGCATTTGCGTTGCGGCGGTGATATGAGCCATGAACGTGAGGTTAATCAGACTGAGCAGCTCAGCTTTAACGCCTCATCATCTTTAGATCATCGGTTCCATTCCCTTTAACGGAGGAGTCGGAGCTCCATCATTAAATGTTGAGACTAACATCATGAAACACAACATTTCTTTGTTTTGCAAATGTTTTTTTTTCTCCACAGTTGTAGCTCAGTTGAATGAACGGCAGGATTTTTTAAAAAATATTTATTGATCTTTCCATTGTCGGCCCTTTAAGAGCAGAATCCATTCCTCATCATTAAAAACACGATATGTTTGAGTTATGACCGTGAAATCAGCCACGTCGGCTCAGCTCGGTGAGCAGCAGATGTTTGACAGCCGCTGATGTTTGCATGGCAGGTTTGTTTCCCTTCACGTTCACTGTCTCTCTCAAACTTCAAAAAACTCGCAAGCGTGACTGAGGCAGACGAGAGGTCACCTTTGAGGATGTAGATGTGGTGGTTTTATTCTTCTTCTCTCAGGCAAAAGAGCTGCAGACTCTTCACAACCTTCGAAGACTCTTTGTGCAGGACCTCACCACACGCGTGAAGAAGGTAGGCGTACTGGAGGGTGATTGGCTCCAACCATGTGATGTCACAAGGTCTGCCTCTGAAAAGCCCTTGGTTTTTTTTTTTTTTTGTTTGTTTTTTTTTACTCTCGTCTCTTCAGAGTGCCGAGCTCGACTGCGAGGAGGGACTCAGCAACGTTGCCCAGAAACAGAAGATCTCCTTCCTGGAGAACAACCTGGAGCAGCTCACCAAAGTCCACAAGCAGGTAAAAAGACGCAACTGTCGGGACTTGCAAGTGAGGACCAGTCACGTCTCAAAGGTTCCATAACCCCCCGGGGCTCGTCTCGGTTCTTCAGCTGGTTCGAGACAACGCCGACCTTCGCTGTGAGCTGCCCAAGCTGGAGAAGCGTCTGCGCGCCACAGCGGAGCGGGTCAAAGCCCTGGAGAACGCCCTGAAGGAGGCCAAGGAGAACGCCATGAGGGACCGCAAGCGCTACCAGCAGGAGGTGGACCATATCAAGGAGGCAGTGCGGGCCAAGAACATGGCCAGGAGGGGCTACTCCGCACAGATCGGTGAGCTGGCACTCGCACCGCCGGCGCGCCCATGCGAGGACTCGCCGTTCTAAGTTCCTGCGTTTGTGTGTCTCAGCAAAACCCGTCCGGCCGGGGCATCACCCGCTGGCGTCGCCCATCAGCTGCTCCGTCCGAGCCGGACGAGTCCCCACACACGGCCACTAAACGGCGGCGGAGCACCGCAAACGTGAGCGCGCATGCACGCGGATGAGCACACGCAGACAGTTTCAATGTGTCTCATATTCATGAATCAGACAATTTTAAGATATGTTTATATTGAGTAAATATAACATTCAATTTTGCATTAAAATGAAACAAAAAAATTTGAATGAAATAAATGAACTATAATGGTAGAAACACTGTGGAGAACCAGAGATGGAATTACAAAAAAAAAAGTCCAGTTGAAATAAAATAAAGCCCACTTTGTGAATGTAAAAGATTGAAAGAAGATAAAAGTAAAGTAAAAATTTAAAATAAAATAAAATTGTCTAACTTGTTTTCACCAACAAGGGACACGCGAGTCTTTTTAAAGTTGGAATTTTTCATGTGACTGAACAAGTGTCTTATTCTGAAAAACAGGAAGTGATGTCATTCAATCGCAGGCTCGCTTCTCTGCTTGTGTTCCCAGACTCATCGTGAACGCATGCCCATCACCTCACCCGGACCCCACAAGCCCCGCCCCTCCTTCGGGAGGCCACCACGACAGACTGTCGCTGCTCGGAGTCGCCACGACGCTGATATGAGACGTGGCCATATTTAACATGTAGATATCAGTGGCCACGTTTATAAAAACGCTCAAGTTGTGCCGCGAGGGGGGAAAAAAAAAAAACCCCAGTCATATTTAATTTGAATTTATAGTTATGCAACAGATGAAAACGTTTCTGAATGAGTTTATTTCGGAGGTCACGAGGTCAGCAGCTTGTGTGTTTATGAAGTTTGATTTCCTGACGTTTGCCGAGTCGCGTGGATCATTCCACGCTGGGCGGCCGCTCGTTCTTTTCTGTCGTGAAGAAAAAGTCAAACTTTGTGTGTTTATTGAAGTCGACATGCAGGCGAGTTCGGCTGTTTCAGGGACACTGACCAGCCAATCAGCTGCTCCCTGAGCTGCGAGAGCCGCGCCGAGGAATCCCGTAATGTCCCCGAGTCTCGATTTTCCAGTCAGAGATGTGAAAACGTGTTTCCCCTCTCAACCAGAGTTTAACTGCCGCCGTAGGCAGCCCTGCGATTGGCAGCCCTCCGATTGGCAGCCCCCCGATTGGCAGCCCTCCGATTGGCAGCCCTCCGATTGGCTCACCCGTCTCACTCTTGTGCCTTCTACCAAGACCAGACCGACAA
>CAAKHG010024227.1:0-11437 GCA_901007715.1 Dactylopterus volitans
CAACATCAGAGAGAAGGAACATGAAAAGACTGAGAAGTACCAAGGGCTGAAAGAGCAGCTGGAACAGATAGTTAGTAGGAGCAGTCGGGTCAGTGACCCCCAAACTGGGAGAGTGGTTCCAACAGATCCCAGGAACAACACCTGAAACCTCAGTCCAGAAACAGTCCTAGGAACAGCTGAGATACCGCGCAGAACCCTCAAACTCCCAGGCCTTTGGTAGAGGACCTGAGCTTGAGGATGATACCAGGTGAGAAGGATGTGTTTTTATATATATATATATATATATATATATATATATATATAAATATAAAAATGGCGATATAAATAACATTATATCGCCATGGTGAGAACCATATGGCGATCTCAGCATATTCACCCATCATATGGCAACTGACAATATATTTGATGTGCGTGTCAGCATGGGCAGTGGGTGGGGCAGTCTGCGACCCCACCTGCAGTTTTCAAAGATTGCAATAATTGAAGAGTTTATTGGAAAGACAAATACATCATCACCTATTTAGGAATATTTTGGATTTAAACCGGACACCACAGGCAAGCTCAAGGACCTGAATGTAGCCAGATGCCAACTTTGCAAAACATTCAGTGCCAGCAAAAGACTGGGAACGGCTCTGACATGTTCCGGTGTCGTGCCGTAATTTCGAGCTGTCCTCCACGCGGCTTTATATCTCACTGGCAGCAGTTCACAAGTGGGGTGATTATGTTGGCTTGCTGTCATTGTTCCTTGTTTTTCGTGCTTCTGCAGTGGATAACAAGACTATATCATAACACGCTTTATTTTTTGTCTGTTTATTGTTTTTCCTCATGCGAACAATTTGCACAAGCATTTGTGAATACACCGTCCTGTGGAACATGCTACACTTACACCGAAAGAAGCAGGCCACTCAATTGCAACTGAAGAAGCCCCACTTCACCAGCCCAAATTCCTTGGTGCTTCTGTGAAAAATACTAAATATACTACCAACTAAACACATGAAGGACAGTCCGAGATGAGTGCAACGTGCGTTGGCTGTGTTGAAATATCTTGCACAGTACATGGTGTCTTTAAAGGAACTGCTTTAAACTTTTGATAAGCAATTTATACCTGCAGGATGGAGCAAAAAAGTCCTGAGCAAAAAAGTCAGAACTTAAGTAAGTTTGTTTCCCTCCGTCATCTGCAGTTTGTTTTTTTTATGTGAAAATATAATTCAGCTTCAATGTTACAGCCTTAAGTCTTTGGCTACTCTTCTTCATTTTAACAAAATAAAGCACCTTGAAAGCTTTGATAAGCAATAAGTAATAAAAACGTGCTCACAAGTGTCCAACACTATTTGAAGGCCTCACATGGCATCAGAGGCACGGCGCCGTCATTTGTAGCCTCCAAATTATGAAACAGGTTTGGACGCAGTATGACTCTGCAAGTTACTATTTGTGCACATAGACTTAGACCTGAGCTTACATGTTAGCTATGTGATAAGTTTAAAGTAGACCATTAAATTAGCTGAAGAAAATGTCAAAAAATAGCCCAAAAATATTGTGTTTTGCTCAGCCCATCATATATAATCAAACATATTAATTCAAATGCCCAGTAACCTGGTGCATAACCAAGGTAAAGGAAAATATTTTTTAAATGGCATAATGTGTCTTATTAAAGAAAGCTGTTGGACCAATTCTCTTTTGGGTAAGTTTGATTAAGTGGGATATAATGTAATTAATTTCATATCCTGCATTTCAATTATTTAAAAACCTGGAACACCTCATTCAAAGATCCATTTGAGTGTGTGACAGAGTGACCCATAGACTTTCCAATTGAAGTTACTCTGTCAACAGAAAACTTACTAATGAATGTCGTCAAGTCTAGTTTTAATTAAAAATCTTAATTGGAAAAAAAAACCAATCGGAACATGTCTAATCAAAAGTTTGTGGAACTGGCATGCATACTTGTTTATCACTACATATTCAAAGTCTAAAGATGATTTAAATATCAAATGTGAGGTAATTGGCACTGTTGTTATGCTCATGTAGACATGTACTTACTGTCCACTGGTGCCATTTCCCCATGCAAAGGCCTTGTTATCCACTGCAAAGAAAAGAAGGAGGATTTTATTTGACACATCGGGTGAAATGAATCAGAAAAATTAAGAAATAAAAACACAGCTGTTTTGTTAGCAAAAACAAATAGTGGGGAAATCCTCTCTTCGTGTTTCATGGCAACAGCCCGGATTGTGTTTTCCCATTTGTCCTCAAGTGTAGTGGTGCACCATGTCAGTGGTTGAAACCTTCCCCGCTGTGTGAAGTTTGATTAATACAGCCTCGACAGAGTCCAGAGACTGGGGCCACCTCTTACACACGCTGCTGTAAAATAATGAGCCTTCAGCATGAAGGAATAGTATACATGGGAGGAGAGAGACACTTAGTCTGAGTCCAAGCCGAATATATTCAAATGAAATGGGAGGGGACCTTCCTAACTGATTAGGCTTGTCTCAAACAGAAAGAAAAGCCTATGCATTTCTCCTTCTATGTACATGTATTTAACTGTCACCTCTCTGCTCTAACAATCCAACATGGCACTGATCCATTTGCATATGGTTTCTATAAATACGTGGTCCTCTACCTGTTCCTGCAGTGATCCCAGTCATGTTGGAGCACAGACAAGCCTTATTGGTCTTATGGGAACTCAAACACCACAGGGGTAACAGCCAATAGCAATAGACTTTACTCATCAAGCCAGCTGAGTTCTCATGCATTATAGAGTAGGCTATATGATTTACCTAAGCTTGTCAAAAGAGAAAAATTATCAGGCAAATGTGGAGTAATAAATTGTAATCCATGCTGCATATGTTTGACTTGTGACCCTTGGCATTTTAAGGGTTGTGTAGCATGAAAGAGTTGTAGCACAAAGTGTGAAAGGAAATAACACAAGAGGTGAACTACCACATTGAAATTGCATGGGAAAATGTGTAAAACAGGAGATTTTTTTTAAAGATGTAGTGTTTATTTTGAGGGATTTTTAATAAACACTGTTCTGATGCCAATTCAAATAGAGGATTTGTGACTCAATCAAACTCAGCTGGTGTCTACAGTCAACACATTATAAATTATAGACTCTCCTACTCTCCTACATCTCCCCGTGCTGGCAGTGCCTGTTTGGGGAATTAGTATTTGAGTTAATGATGTACTTTAGAGGTCAATCAAAATGCAATGAAAAAATTGAAAACGCCACAAAATGCTGATAAAAATGTTTTTGTAAATGGTTTTGCGAGCGGTTGCTGGAGCCTGTGTGCCATCTCCCACACTCGTCACTGGCAGTGAGTAGCTCCTCCATTTGGACTAAATTGTATTGTTGGAAAATAAATAATTTGAAATCAGGCTATTGTCATATGCTTGCTTGTGAGAAATGTGCTTTATTTTTGCACACTTTTCCAGCAAGTATGCAGGAAATGTCTATCAAATAAAATGGCATAGGAGAGATAAGAAAGAGACAGGAGAAAAAACATGAACAACAACTGAAAAAAGTCAATTTACAAATAACGCAAATTCTGAAGTCTCAAGTTATTTCATTGTCTCTAGCCCTTCTGCATCACTCAATGAACTCCATACAGTATACAATGTGTGGATACACTATATAGCTTATAACAAATCAATTAGGTGTACAACCCAAATATGACTGTAAAATCAAACTTAAGTGATTATCACAATTTTCCATCATCTCTACATCCCTTGAAAATCGCTTTTTGTTCACCTTTACAGCAATATGAAGCAGTGGCTCACAAATTTTTTTCTGGCATGTTCCACTTGCCCCCAACCTGAAAACTCCTATCAGTCATTAACAGTACAAGAAAAGTAACTGACAATCTATCAACAGACTCTATTTTGTTTATTATTTCCCCTCCTTGGTGCCTCGCAGAGCCATAACACTATTTTGGTTCTGTATACTGTCGCCAAGAATGCACTGAATTACAGACAGTCATGAGCTTTGATTCCCTGATTCCCTTTCCAATAGAACAAGACCAAGCAATAAACACAATAGACTGTAACTTCAGCTCCAGCTTAGGCACCAGAACGGCATACCAACTCTAATACATGAGACATTATAAGCTTTTAGGACTTTATGCAGAAAGGCATATGGTAATAATTCATGTGAAATTACATTCTTCAGCTCGACTCAGAACACACAGCTCAGCGGACCGACCACACTCATTATGAGCTCCTGCTAATTACCATTATGTATGGTTTCTTTGGTCACAGATATAATAGGAAACAAAAACACTACAATGAAACCCACAGCAGCAGGCTACAGCAGAACATTGCTTTAAAAATCAGTTTAGCTCTGTGGCTGACAGTGGAGCTGTGATTGCTGCCGAGACTCTGCGACGATGCTTGAAGAAAACAAAAGCAGTGCAGGAGTCCAGGATTTAAGTTTACTTTTACAGGCATAAGAGTCCTCGCTGGGATAATGAAATAAAGATGAGAATGAAAATGCAATGGGAATAAAGACTGACTTTTCCAGAGTTTTATTTTCTTGTTTGGTATTTTTTTGTTTTCTTTTTGTTCTTGTACTTTTTGTTTTCTTTCTTTTTTTTTGTTTTCTTTTGCTCCTTTAACTCTTGAGAATTGCTATGTGGGAGTATGATAAATAGTGGTGCTTAGAGTGTGTGGAAGCAAAACACAAAAATATTGGCAGCCGTAGGTCTGCTGCAAATTTCTACACTCGAGCATATTATTTACGATATCTGTGTTAGCACCAGACGTGGGTCAAACAGTACACAGTAATAAATACCATTTATAGTTTTAGTTTTAGATTACAGAAGTGCAAAATGGGTGGGATAGTAAAACTCCAGCTGACTGCTGTGAACTTTAGAAGTTAAGTATTTCAGTTATGTTAACAGTCTTTGCTGGGACTTTTTAGCATCGTGACACATGTAAATTATTTGAGAGTAACTTTAAAAATATCATTTAATTTAGGCCATTAATGTGTATTCATGGGAGTATCCAGATGCATCACTTAATTGTGATACCCACCCCTCCTCCCCGCCACCCAACCATCCCCCACGCCATCTTGTATCTTTGCGTTCTCTATTATCCTCAGAATGGCAGATGTTTCTACCCCCGCCCCACCAACTCACTCATCCAGCCAGCCACTCTCTCTGCGGCAAGGGCAGTGGCTAACATAGGGGCACAGAGGCCGTCAGCAGTGCATCAGCCTGACGTACAGAACTGATGGGCAGGGCTGTGAGCTGGAAGTCTGGCAGGTTGAGTGTTCACCCTCCTTTGCCCCCCACTAGCCCTCTGGTCGCCCCTGCTGCTCAGCACCATACTCGGGCACCAGCGTCCCAGCGGCTGGTGGCCCATTGCTTTGCTCCCCCATAAAAATAGCCCATCCCATTATTCTTCTGCCTCCCTGGGGGCCACAAGGTCTCCAGCATCATTACCAGGACTAAGAATCTGACTCTGCCACCACAACTTGGCACTCCCCCTCCTCTCCCCTCACTCCTCTTCTCTAATTATAGGTCAAGCACTCTTTTTGTAAATTATAAAACCTTTGTTCTTATCAAGAAAATGAAACTGAGAGGGACGACACCATGGAGTGAAGAGGAGCAAGGAGAAGCAGAAATAGTCAATGAAGAAAGAGGAGGGAAATAGTGTAAAAATTAGAAAGGGGGGAAAATTTTCAATTATAAAACCAAGCTAATTTGGTATGACCAGCGACTGTCATGCATGGTGACGGAGCTCCATTATGCAGTCATTTGAGCTCTTTCAAATTAGTTATGTTAATGTCCTGCGTGTGAATGTAACACTTGGATGGGACAAGATTTCAGCAATTAATTTCTACAGTCAGCGGAGAGACAAGCAAATTTATTTTCCCGCTCTCAGGGAATTGGTGGTGGAGGGAGTGAGGAGGGGAGAGAGCATTCTGGAGCAGGGAACAAGCTAAACACAAGACCTAAATAAAGCCTGAACAATGGGAGCCAATGCCTCCTCATTCATTCAATTGACAATGTTTTGCAGCTTAAACCTGTTTTATTAATTATGTTTGACATTTCCTTAATTAGTTTCATTTACACCAAATCAATCCCTGCTGCTGTACAGCATCATTTATCATTTTAAAAAATTTGCATAGCCAGTGCTGACTTTTTCTACTTAATTATACATTAAAAGTGTCAGCCGCGCTTGCTGCCTGGCATTATCTGAGGCAGAAAGGTTTGTGGCTGGACGGGGGTAGTATTAATCATCAGTGTGGGCGCGGGCAAGGGGTGCTCCCGGTCGCCAGTGGGGGAGCCAAGCGGGGCTTCTCATTTTCGAAGCTTGATGCTTCCGGGGCCATGGTGACCTCAATGACCTACGGCAAGAGGGGGACAAATAAACGACCTCCAGCCCCAAAAGCATCTACAGCTTGTTTATAAACCACGGTGAGAGGAAGGAGGGAGGGAGCATGATCAAAAAAAAAAGATGGAGGAAATGTAGCTAAATAAAGTTGAAGTAACAACAGTATGGGCATAGGTGTAGGTTTTAAACACATTGAAACCTATCACGTTACATTCAAAGACAACATTGTATGTGAAAGACCACGTCTTTCCACCACAATTCTAAATATACTCAGAAGTACAGGAAACCAGCTTCAAACAAAAGGTAAAATGGTTTCACATGATAATGCCAGATTTCTGGGTAGCAATAACCATATGTATTCCACTAACTCCAAAAGAAACTCAGTTGGCTGAGTCAATTGGCTGGCTATTGCTTTCCCTTCGGCAAGTTTGTGAACACAGAGAAAACTGACAGCTCCAACACCTGGCAAGCTCACTCCTGAGTAAATCTTCTGAGTGTTGAGGTGAACATGGCTTTACAAATCACCCATTCAGGAGCCGAGGCAGAAATTGGCAGGTAGGCAGAGCCGTGGTGTCAAGAGTGAAAATTACTCTGAAATACGGAGCACAGTGAGAGGCTGAGTGAGCGAGACTCTGAATGGTGAAAGCTATGGGTGTCACTGTGTACTATGTTCACATGGGAAATCAAACAAGTATATTTTGGAGGCGAGTCAACACTTTTGTCCTTTGGAAAATGAAAATATTTGATGTCATTTTAAATTCAGAACGGTTCCAGGTATTGCCACACAGAAATAAAATTGTAGTGCGTATACGGGGATAGTGCATGGACAAATTAACAGACTGCTCCAAAGAATACCTATCCCTGCAGTAATACTCACTTAAATTCATCTTTTAAAAGGAAGACTATGTTTAATTAAATTGTACAGTGAGGAAGTCAGTCATTCTTAAAATGAGATGAGCTGACTGAGCTGGAATCATTGAGAGGGAAAACACACTCTGAATCCTTGACAAAAAGGCCATCCTAAGCCGGCGAGTTCTCAGAGTCCCTTAATAAGCTGTATCAAGATGTTAAAGGGAGGCTGTAGCCATGGCTTTGATTGCAACGTCCTTCAAGGGCGGCACAAAAGCAAGGCAGGCAACAAAGAAGCTGATGAAGTGGCTAATGCCCAGGCATGCCCTAACAGGAGCGGCAGGGGGGCAGCCAGAGGCGGCTACATGTGCACGCCTCACTGCCCTGCCTGGCCCCAACTGAAGTATTAACTATCCTCCCAGGGTCATTAGATTAAGAAATGCAAAGCCAGAAGCAATATCTGTAATTGTAACAGGCCAGATCAATACTAGAAAGGAAAAGGGTAAGAAAAAAATAAAAAAAAAAGTTACTCTTGCAAACAGACAAGGGACTGCTTAAGAATCAATTCTTAAAATGTGGGGGGATGGATAGTCTGGGCATCAAATATCATAATTCTAGAAAGTTCCTAATCAGCATATTAATGGAGGCACATTGACTGCGGAAGTTTCTATTATTTCAAAGTAAAGTCGTTGAAATAAGCCACTGACTTCTTCAGTCATAAAAATATTATAATTTATATAAGTGATCACTCTGACTACAACTTTCCTTTCTCAACAGTTCCCCCCAAAACATCGCCATCAATTCCCCAACCAAAAGCACCCCTTTAAATGCAAAACATTTCCACTATCAAGGATTATGCTTCCTTTCAGGATATGTGAAATACCCTTTGTGAAAATATGATGATGAATTCATGGGCCTAAAACTCTGGGGTAGTTTTTACATTTGCAAAAAACGAGGGAGGGAAGGAGAAAAATCACCTATTTGGATGGCATACATTACCATTACTCTTGTATTGTGTCTCCACTTTTTATAATGACGGGGATAAGTGTCCTGCTCTGAATGCGTATCCGCTGACAATGGAGGCAGACATTACTTGGTTAAAAGCTCAGGGTCCTGTGGGTAAAGAGGCCCAGAGAATAAAGTGTATCCGTCATGGCTAACGAGCTATAAGGATTGCACATTGCCTTTATAAATCACTAGATCTTGCTGTTTATTTAAATTCATTGGTGCCTCATTATAACTGAGCTATGCACCTTTAGGTCCGAGTTGATTAGAAGTGCCATAGCTCAAAATGGCTTTTAATTCAGTGAAACGTAGCTCTGACCTTGGTGCCGTAACCCTGACTAAAACACGCAGCGACTCCCACATTAATAATGATGCTACCTTTACTGGGCCGTGGAGCCGCGCCGCGCTACTTAAAATATGTATTATTAGTTACCAGCGAAGGCACATTTATCACACCAAATTACCCTTCGGTGTAAAACTGCTTAATTCTGGGTCCCTGTACCCCTCTGCACTATTACCTGCTCTTTAGAAAGGCCTGGAATTAAATGTAGGGATGAAATGTCAGGGTAATGGGGAAGAGGATGCGGGTCGATGGGATGCACACTTGATCATTCCCTAGTGGCTTTCTCCACATCCAGACGATAAAGCGAATGTGTCTTTCTCATAAAAGGAAGTTGCACCTTTCTTTCCAGACCTTTAGAGATGTAAACGAAGGGTACTTCTGAAATATATTTTACACCGTTCATTTAAATTACGTGGAAAATATTATCCACACCATGTGGGCTTAAATGAGAACTTAATACTCCAGGTATGGAGATTTCATGAAATATTTATCTCATAAACTGAAACTTTGCATGGGCAAAGAAAAACTGAGGCAACCATTAACTTTTTATTCACTGAGGTGTTTAAGCAGACAGACACTCCAGTGACTTGGGGGCGCATAAACAACCATCTATGCACACTCACACACACACACACACCTCTATTTCCTGCTGCCACCTAACACTTGTCATTGTTCATCCAATGTATGCCCACCAGCAACTGAATACTTTGACCAATCGGCTAAATGATTAGATCAATTAGGTACTTTGGAGTGGACATCAACTGCAGCATGCTGCAGCTTCAAGAGCTGTGGGACTTGGCCCATCAGAACCACCTCATTAAGTCTCTGGACTCAACCCAAAACAACAAAGACAAAGACAGAGGGCCAGGGGGGAAGAAGACAGCAGGGAGGGGAGAGACGGCGGAAAAGGGAGAGGACTAAACTTCAATAGGTGAAATAGATGCATTCCCACTGTAAAGCACCTCTGGGATTACTTGTGTTTATGTGGTGCAACATCTCAAAAACATGTAAAAACAATACAAAGTGATCTAACAGATACAAAAGTGGGAGTATTTTGAGTGTTAGCCATATAATCCATTGTTATGAGGCCAATGGGACTGCATTGGTATACAACATTTCTTTTCTCTAAAGGTAACATCAAACAGTCCAGTAATAATTTAGATTACCAGGGACAACACTATGTGGGGTTTACAGAGGAACACAGACGGTGCTGGTATAAACACATTTCTCATATCAAACACGGAAGTATATTACATAAATATATGCACAATACATTAATGGTTCCTGCTCATCTGAGCAAGTGGCAAGGCTGGAGCAGCGGGGGAAAAGAGACATTACACACGTTCCATCAGATGTCGAATCAATTAGTCACGACCATCTTCCAGAGTCAGAAATAACCACTCGTTCTGGAGTCTCCAGGGAAGCAGGGATAGGCCCGGGCAACAGAGGAGAGACGGGAAAGGATCCAAAGGCCCAAAGGGGGGTAAAAAGGAGGGAAATGAGAGAAAAAGAGAAAAAGGGATAAATAATGCTGTCTGTTCTACACTATACAGAATACCATCTCTATTTTCACTGGATTTCCACACACAGACGATTCTGAACTCTCAGCAGAAGTGTTTTGCAGATCAGAGGCCATTCGTTTCCACACTGCAAACACAACGGTCATTAACATGTGATGACATTATCTTCCTAACCACACTACAGAGGGTCTCCTCCATAATGTATACAACACAACAGTAAGACGGACTCGAACCCTTTTTGACAGCATCATGGTTTTCTCTGGGCTGCCGCGTCTTTTTCTTCTTCACCACAAAGCCTTTAATCTCTTAATCTGAGGCATAAAGCAAGTGTATACAGCATAGAGATCATATGACCACTTTGCTAAAAGGTAAAGAGATGCGTTTATTTTGTGTAAAGGCAAACACAATGAGGATCCTTTCCCTGCAGGCTAAAAATAATTTAATCTGTTATGTAGGTGAACAAATAACAGCCTTACACCTGAATAGCACCCATTATTACCGGGCTTCTGAAGTTGGTAACAGATGAATCTGTTTCTCCTCATCTGTGCTGTGGCACAGATAAGCTAATGTAAATGCTCAGATTTGCCTCCTTATAATCTCTGAACCACCAGATTACAGCAATTTGTCTTGTATGAAGTAAAAAACTGAGGTAAACTGAGCAAAGACTAAATTAAATCTTTGAGAAGACATTCACCAGGATCTATTTCCAACAGAGAAATGGAACAATTATCATCTACAATGTAGAAAGCCATTTCATTTGCATTTTTACCTTTTGTGAATATTCTGGTTGATCAGCAGAAAAGTTTTGCATCGGAATTTACAGTCAATTAAGTTGCGCAAAGTGACTTTAGCAGTCTGTCTTCTACTTCTCTTGCACACTTTAGTTTGGTTTTCACATTTTCACACAGCAAAGCAACTGGAAGTCCTGCAATTAGCAGTATTCACACTCCGTCAATGGTGAAATCTGTCGACAGACAGGGGGTATCTGTTTGCTAGTAACACCAACCAAACCCAACCAAATGAGTGTTGTCTGCACATGCCTCAACCTCCAAAGGTAATGATTTAAAACACAGGCAACGTGGAACGAGAGAAAGAAAGAGAAAGGGACCTAAAACTCCTGCATATGAGGCCACAGGTATCCCACAGTCCCCTCTGATTGTGCCTGTTATTTTCCCAGGTTGCAGCAAACAATCCTTGTTGGTTTGGGTTGGCAGCATCACATCAGCAAGAGGCATCAGAAAGCTCCAGTCCCCGCTCTGATTCCGCCACATTAGATGGCGTGTTTGTGCCCTAGGGATCGCAGCGCCTCAGCCTGTGTTTAGGGTACTTTGTCAGATGACTCAGTGTGTGTGATTTATGAGCTCTGGAAAGGTTGCATTTCCAGCACGCATGGACG
>CAAKHG010024231.1:3204-17150 GCA_901007715.1 Dactylopterus volitans
TTGGTGTGTGTGTGTGTGTGTGTGTTGTGTTTTTGTTTGAAAAACCGCCCCGCTCTTATCGTTCTTTGGCAAAGCCGCCATGCGGGATAAGGCGCCCTGCTGGAAACCAGAGACATGTGTGTCATCCTGGAACAATCACACCCGCTCCAATCGCACGTTCCGGAGCCTCGGCTAGATTCCCCACGTTGCTCATTAGCGGCTCCGGGGACGCACCAAGCAAGCGACCCATGGTTAAGCTCCTCTGACGGGCGACCGGTAATGATTGTCCTGCCTCTAACGCCACAAACAAAAACAAAAAAAAAAAGTGCGAGGTCTTCCCGGAAACGTAGGAGCAGAACATCCTTGGTAAACACATGACAAAGTGATGAGTCATGCCACTCAGCTAATCGCACATAAAGTCCCCAAAGCAGGAAAAAAACCGCCGGATTGTCGGATACGTCAGCACCCAAAACCTGCGTCCGACCACCAGCGGCCATGGCAGACATCCCAAGCCCGGGGAAGCCTTTTAATTTTCACTGCAGGGCTGTAAATACGTCATTTTGTGCTAGATTTTGATATTGCGGTCTGCTTATTCACTCTGCGGAGCCCAAATAGCGCGACCGGTTCAAGATGACGTAGCCACGAGACGCAGCCTCGCCGCGTCTCCGTTTCGACTCGCGTGAGAAGTGCGGACTTCGAACTATACAGCGGTTTTCAAATTACGCTGATAGGCCAAGTAAAACCAGATTTATGATGGATAATTCGCTTCCTGAATATTGCTGTTGCATCTGGTGCGCGCCAAACGCTTTAGGTCACAAAAATGGCTTGTTAAATGTGTAAAAAAAAACAAAATACTGGATTTGGGGGTGGTGTTTGTGGGATTTTACTGTCCGATGAAAAGAAAATAACGCCAAACAAGGCAAGGTGTTATACCCTTGACCCCTATTACACCCTTGACCCCAGAAGCTTAAAATGACCCCATTTTTCAGTTTGACCTGCACATTGAGCTCAGATGGAAGCCCGGCTGTGTGAACCAGAAAGTTGCTGCAGGGTTGCAAGGTCCCTCTGCAGCACTCCGGAGGCCCAGAACCAGGTCCGAGCGCCGCTCCTGCTCTGAGTAGTTTTCCAGAGGGAGTCTGGACTCGAGGAGTGACGCGAAACATCGGCGCTTGAAGTCCAAAAACAAAGGCGTTGCCGGGTAGTCGGGCAGAGCGCACGCTGCTAACGAGGACCTGCTAACCAGCCTGGCTAGCATGCACTTGTGTGGCGGTGCTGCGAGCTCTCGCCAGCGCGCCCCCCCGGAACCGGCGTCCGGAGAGCGAGGCTAAGTGGAGAAAAGGGGGGGGGGCGAGAAAGAGGAGGTCGCGCGAAGGAAGAAAATCGGACTTGTCTGGCTGTGCGACACAAAGCCCCTTAATTACACTGCACAGGCATCACAGGAATAGCAGCCCCGCTCGGCTGTAATGGGATCCAGATGAGGGAGTTATAACCATTTCCTGACAAAATGGCTTCAAGATGGGGGGGCGTTTGGGGAGTAAGTGGGGGGGGGGGCAAGCGCTACCGTCCTAACCTCTAATAGAGCCAATGGGAATCAAAGAACTTCAGACTGTAGGAGGAGGGGCGAGCGATGGGGGTCGGGCGGCGGCGCTGCGACACAGTAGGAGGTAATGTGTGAACGTGTGTGTGTGTGTGCGTGTGTGTGTGTGTGTGTGTGTGTGTGTGAGTGAGTGAGTGCTCGGCACAGAGGTAAGCCAGCTGCCGAACGGCTCATATCAAACATAATATCCCGGTTTGCGTTTGTGAAGCCGACCCGTCGGCCGTCTGGTTTTAACATCAAATTGAGGCGGCGGCGGCGCCTCTTCTCTCTTTTTTTTTTTTTGCTGGTTTCACTTCGTCTTTGGTCCGTTTCCATAAATCGACATTTATTCGTCACGTCTGGGGAAAACAGAGAGTTATTATAGCCACAAGATCATAAATTGCGACTAAATTTTTCTTCTTTCTTTTGCGATTTACACCTTATGAGATGAAAATGTCCAGATGTGCCCGAAAAATTGCATCGGTTGTCCCTCCCGCCAAAGTTTTGTGGAAAAAGGAGGTAGTTTTTTTTCGTGGTAGTTTTCTCCTGAACAATCTCACTGACTAAGGGGGCGCTGAGCAGGGACCTCCACCAAAACCAGTCTTAACAGAACATTTAAAAAAAAAAATTTGCGAAGGTTATTGGACCAGCACCGGACTTTGACGAGTTCTTCGCTGGCCCAGGAGCCGCCACTTCACCAGTTGTTTCACAGGGTCTCCAACCCCTACCTGTGTTTTAAAAAGTACATTTTTTTTAAGGCTTAATTGATCTACCAAAGACATTATCGACTTATCCCTCTGCCTGTGCTACAGTTTTTCCACCGAGGTTCATGGAATGTGGACCGTTTGTTTTGGATGATCCCACTGACACGGGGGCACTCTGGAGACCTCCACCAGAGCCAGTGTAAGTCTAATTGATCCGCCCCCGAGTGCTAATGGGTTAGCCCTTTGCCAATGCTGAAGCCTTCGACCAGGGTTCCGGTAAAGTGGACTGGTAGGTTTTTTTTTGTTGTTGTTTTCAAAGTCAGTGTCATGTAAAAAAAACAAAACAAAAAAAAAACACCTGGTTCTTTCAGTGCTCCACCCCCTCCACCAAGAGGGTTCATGGAAAACAGACTGAAAATTATTGATTTCCACGATTACAGGGATGGAAGGGTACCCTGGAGAGCATAGACCTCCAACAAAGACAACTTAGGAATTTACCTTTTTTTGAAAAACATATTTCATGGACCAGCCCCAAAAATTTACTGGGTGGTTCCTTGGCCTACGCCCCACCTCTCCACCAAGAGGTTCATGGAAAAACAGACTCTCTTTTGTTAAAGAATGACATTTTTGGCTAAGTGTAATTGATCTACCCAAAATACTGAGTTCTCCCCTTTGCCTGTTCTACACCCTTCCACAAAGGGTGCAGGACTGCATCACCCCATGGACAGAGAGGTACTCCACCATCGCCAGTGTAGCTTTAATCGATCTAAACCAAATATAACTGTCTCCTCCCTTTACCGATACCACAAACACTCCACAAAGAGCTGCCAGGAAAACAGACTGGTGGTTTTTGGCGGAGCGCCGCCGACCGAGCGGTCGGCCGTCACAGCGCAGTATCGTAAAAATCGGCCCCCGGAGCCGGACGGGTTCTGTCTTGGCTCGGGCTCCAGCCCTCCGACACCTTTCACGCCTGCTTGTTGGCACACCGCGTCCCCTTCCCGAGCCTCTCCGGGACGCCGGCGTGCCAGACACGGTATCGGTCGCCAGGGCAACTCGGCGTGACACAACGCCAGAAGTATGCCCCGGCGATAGGGGAAGAGGGATGATGTAACAACGGAGGCATGGCTTTTTTTTTTTTGCTTGTTTTTTGATGGATATAATACTTTGATCTGGGATAACAAAGCAGGCGCGAGCACTCAAGTGACCACTAAAAGAGAAAGCAAATGAGGAGGAGGAGGAGGAAGCGGCAATAACGGGGCGAGCGCGGCGCTGCGGCTGCAATCAGGGCGCTCCGCACAGATCCATTGTTTCCTGCGCCGCCGCCATCTCTCACCGCCTCGGTCTTTATTTTTTTTAATATCAAATCAAATTTCCCGTTAATTCTCTTTGCATCCTCACCTATATCCTCCTTCCGCCGTTGGTTTTCTTTTTTTTTTTTTTTGTTTTTTCTTCGGGTCCATTACACATTTTTGCCAGGCGACATTTCCGGCGAGAAACTCGGATGCTACTGAGTCGCAGGAACTCTGTGAAATGAAGCCTTTTTCTCTCTCTCTCCTTTCTCTTTAAGATGAAATGCGCTTTAAAGAAGGACCCTTGCTCTTTCCCTCCATGCGCCACTCTCGCTTTTTTTTTTCCCCGTGTCTTTACCACGCTCGTGTGAGTGATGAGAATAAATAGTGGGAATGAAGGGAGGCCCGGCAGAGAGGAGAACCACCTGAGACCATTTTATTTTATCTATGAACTTTCCAACTATTTCTTTTCAGTCTCCTTCCAGGTAAAAACAAAAAATTCATGCCTGTTTTTAACCGACCAACCAAAGCAAATAATCTCCTGACGAGTACAGAGTCTCATATACAGTATTTTTATTTATTCATTTATTTTTACACGATGAACAACTGTGGGAAATAATAATTTCATGTATTTATAACTCATAAACAAGTTGCAAAACACTTTCAATAAAATTTTGGAAATCAAAATTAACTAAAGAAAATAATTATTGAATTTGGATTAAAAAGAGAACTCAATATAACTGGGGTTACTCCCTAACCCTGGTTACCCGAGGAGTCGAGGAACCAATGGCCAGAAGGAAGAGAAGCGAAAGCACACGTGTTTCAGTACATGTGTGTGCGTGCGTGTGTGTGTGTGTGTAGACTGGATCGGGACAAAGACGGAGCGCCGGAAAAAAAACACACGGCTGCACGCCGGGCGCCCCGGCGCAGCAGGACCAAACAAGAAAAAAAGGACGGGGCCGCGGCGGAGAGGCGCATGCGAAAGAAAGAAACGAGAAGGTGGGAGGTATTAGAGGCAGAGTCCAACTCTCCGAGGAGCGTGTGAGTGTGTGAGTGTGTGTGTGTGTGTGTTAGGGGTGGCATTAAATAGGTGATAAATATTCAACAGAAGGCGCGCAGGTACCCGGGAGACACCTTGACAGCTCAAACAAATACTTAGCGAGCGCAACTCCAGCAACCGCGCTAACGCGTAGCACGACGCGCGGCGGTCCCCAGTCGATCACGCCGACGGCGGCGGACGACGCGGGCGAGACGCGGCGCTCGGCGGGGGGGCGAGGGGGCTGTGTTTTGCAAATGCGGGCGGCTATTTTCTTCACCGCTGCACATTTCCCCCGACAAACCGCCCCCCCGCCCCCCTCCCTCTCTCTCTCTCCGCTTCGTGCCCGGACACGGTCGTCCATCTCGACGCCGAAAAGTTCCAGAGAGTTCAGGCCCGACCCTTCCTGCAGCTCCTCGCTGAGGGGGCCCATCCATCAGCCGCCGGAGCCCCACCCCCACCGCCGCCGCCGCCGCCACCGACAGATTGAGGCGGAGACGGGGCCCGGAGTTTTCCGCAGGTTGGGTGTAGAGGTCGGCGCGGCGAGGGCCGTCGGGGGAGAGCCGGCGTCGGCGCCCGGGGGAAATGAGGTAACGCGTCGGAGTTGAAAAATGGCCGGGACGCCGCATCTGGACGCGCGCCGCACTGCGCTGACCGGGGCCGCCATCCCCCCCCAACCCCCCTCGCTGCTCCAGATACAAAAAACACCACGCGAACATCTGCAACAGCTGTTTGCTTTTGGGGCTTTTTAAAACACACACTCCCAGTGGGCATTTACACGCACACACACCGAACCCGAAGCTTTCATGTCATCGTGATGTAAAGCCGCGATGAATTATGCACGCCCCCCCATGGCCCCCCTCGCAAAAGCACATGTCCCAGCGTCGCAGATGCGCATTTACACCTTTCACTCAGCGCGTCTGACGTCTCCTGGAAGGCGCTCTGGCAATAACATCCGTTACCGCAGGCTGGGGTTTCTCTTTTTTTTTTCTTTTTTTTTTTTTCTTCTCACAGGCAACGAGACACTGAGACAGAAAAGACAGAAAGAGACTGAAGGTTAAAGAAAGAGATACATTGGTTTTTCCACAGCTGTCTTTTGTCTATTTCAGCCTGTCGGGCATTGATGTCAGCGTGACACAAGACTGGAACGAAAGCAAAAAAAAAAACCCACAGCACACACACACACACGCACACACACACACACACGCACGCACGCACGCACACGCGCGCACCACAAAAGCTCCCGCGCTTTGACTGCCGAGCTGCAGAATGTCAAAGTCGTCGCGAGTCGCAGGGGGAATTAGTATCAGAGGCCGTATGGAAAGAGAGCAAAAGTGTAAATAACGCCAGACGCGTTCGCGGTGGAGCTATCGCGACCGCGCGGCGCCGCGTTTACGCCTCGTCCCCTGAGCCTCGCGCGCGCGCGTTGGGCTTCCCGATGTGCGCCGCACTCCTCAGTGCTTTTACGTAGCCCGAACCGGAAGCTGCCACGAGCGGCATCGCGAGACATTTCTGCACGTGAACGCAACGGTGGCGCGTGGTTTTTTTTTGACGTTTCCGCGTGAAGCGCCTCTTTACACACACACACACACACACACACACACGAGGGCTATGTATGAGCCATCGCAAATATGAGAAGCAACACATTTCGCCTTGAATGTATCAACATCTGCAGCCCTCATGGGATTTAACAAGGTTAAACGTCTTTCAGATGTGGCACATTCTTCTGCGTTTTTACGGTTTACAGTATATATATCTATATATATTTACAGTTATTTAAGGCTAAAATATGTCAAACTTGAGAATAAAATTACATATCAAACTTCAAGTCCTCACACAAACCTCATACGTTTAATTGAAATACTGCATGAATGGATGTTGAATGTAGAATGGTTCCTTTATTTATTTTTTTATTTTACATGTTGTCGTTGAGTGTTTTGCTCTTTTGGCTGAGCGGAGCAAGCGGCACCTTTGGGTTCAGGCCCGTAAAAAGTCTGAACTTTTGCCATAAAATAAAAAATAAAAAATTAACAGTATCCTAAAAATGAATGTATAAATTTCTGCTGCCGAGCGCCACCGGGATGTAAATTGTAAACCCATCAAACTCTGGGAAAAATCCCAACCGCACTGACATGCAGAGTGGCTATAAACGGACGGACCTGCATCCAGTTCCCTCCTCTTAAAGTGACGGGGGAAATTATAGGTTGAGGGGGGAAAAGTACAGGAAGTGGGCACCTTCAGCCTTCCAGCGACTGCGAGCCAGAGATTTCGATTCCAAGTCGCAGTGACGGGCCAAGAACTCCAATATGGAGCCCCCCCCCCCCATCTGACCCTGACCACCGAAGCTCCGCTCCCGCCTCGTTCACCTTTTCTTTGGTCCTAAAATGCTACATTACCGCTTGGACCACATCCACATGTCGTCCATTAACCAACCTCGCCGCCCCCCCCCCCCTCCAAAATCATTAATCGTATGTAAATCCCGTCGTCACATGGCTCCCCTTTCAACAGATGTTGACAGGCGCCATATTTTATAGGTCAGCGGTTGAACGCCAGAGTCGTCTGAAAAGGGTGAGCTCAAAGGCCGCTGGGAAGGAGGGAGCGACGGAGAGGGGGGGAGATGAGAGGACGGAAAGCAGGATCGGGGATGAGGGGCGGAGGTGGTGGGGGTTGGGGGGGTGACCGGCTTCCTCTGATGTCACGGGCCCCCCCGCTGAGGCCGCCCCCCCCCACCCGCCCTGTCTTTTTCGCCAACCTTTCAAACCGTGTGTCGGCGGCGGCAACAGCAAGCAACACATTCGTCATACTGTTCGCGGCCCGCTTTTAGAAGTCCTCGGAGACTGGATACCGCTGGTTTAAAGTAGCGAGCAGGAGAGAGGAGACAGAGAGAGAGAGAGAGAGAGAGAGAGCCACCACCACATCGTGAGAGGAGAGGCGGGGACCGGACCAGACCGGACCAGAAAGTTCGCTATCTTCGCAGAAACGGAGGAATAATAAACACGAGCGATCCGGATAAAAGGGCGATCGCGAATGAATTTTTGAAGAGTTTTCTCCGGGCGAACCTGGCTGGAGCTCCAGCTAAGTAGCTCCCCTGTTTCCTTCAGTTCCGGGGCAAAAAAGTCTAGCGTCTTTGAAGCGAGCGGCGCCTTTCGAGCGGCGCCCGCCCGCCCGAGCACGAGCCGGCGGCCCTCCTCCGCCGCCGGTGACTAAATCCCGCCGAGTCCTCTTGGAACACTTTGTAGAGTTGCAAGGCCCGCTGACAAGCAAAACCCTGCACGGACGAGGGGGGGGGTGTGGCGGGGGGGAAGCAATTAATTCACTTCATAAATATATGAGGATGTGTACTTGATAAGCCTTTTGCAAATGAACTCGCTAATCCTTGAAAAGTGGACCGGTACATTCATCTCAACTCCCACTCCTCCGCAAATGCCAGCGTATTACTTCTGTCTCAAGAGAAAATAAGAAAAACGCCGTCTGAGGGAGCAGCTGCAATGGAACCGAATGCAGGTGTGCGTTTTTAGATGGTTTTTGTTGTTGTTTTTGAGCGAATGGAGGTGGTTTTTCCTGCTTTTGTAAGGGGGTCGGGGAGGCCACGGTGTCGCCCACGTTTGTCTCGCGGGGTTATTCAACCAAACTTGGTGGACTAGCGAAACCTCGGCGAAGAAGGAAGCCATCAAAACTTTTTGGGGGGCCGGACCATTATGACCTCTTTTGGAACACAGATACGTGATGCTTGGCGGAGGGGCGGGGGGTGGCGCACTAAAGGGATAAACCCCGTCACACCGGCACCACAGACACAAGCTTTGCACTACCCATTTTTTTGGGGCAGTTGACCAAATGAAAACAGCCGTTTTGAGCACGCGTTGCGTTCATGACTGATGGGCGCAATTAATTTTTGAGTGTGAGTATAGATCACACACACACACACACACACACACACACACACACACACACACACACACACACACACACACACACAAAAAACACCTGACGAATGGTGCCGTGTTTCTTTCTGACCCTTTTTTTTGTTGTTGTTGCTCAACCGAAAACAGCCATTAGCTGTCGCTTCATTTCTCTCCGTAATAACGCTTTTTTTTTTGTTGTTTTTTTGACGTGCCGGGCCTTATCATATCACGTCATTATTATTACATTGTGTCTCAACCATCATCACGCACGCGCCGGGGCGGGCGAGACGGAGCTGGAGAGCCGGCGAGCGGGGTGGAGGTGTCCACGCTAAGTGCAAATCAATCACGCGCAGGAAGTCATCCAGCCCGGCGGAGGTAAGGGGGAGGAAATTAGAGTCGAGGCCGGCAAATCGCACACACACACACACACACTCCATCACACACACACACACACACACACAAAAAAAAAAAAAAACACCACACACACATGTGCGCAAGAACACACGTACATGCCGGAAATTGGACGTTTGGGAATCGGTCCCAAGCGCTGAGGCCGAGATTGGCGTTTCGTGGTAGCTTCCCCCCTCGGTCCTGCCCGTTTGTTTAAATAGCCCAAGAGAGAAATGGGTTTCTACTGGGCGGTTACAGCAAATCGCCGTTATCGGTTCTGAGAAACACCGGCCCGGAACCGTCCCCTGCCGCTGTTCTCACCCGACTGCCCGCTGAGTCACTCCCGACCCCAGGAAGTCAGTTGTGCGTGTTCTGACGGGTGGTTCTGGTCGCTGATTGTGATTGGCCGAGGTGTGTTCCGGGGCTGCCGTTTAACACCCGTGATCCTTCGCCCTTTCGGTGACGTCACTTCCTGTTTCATCTCTCCACCGGCTCTCTTACTTGACGTGGCTGCCTTTCTTCACAGTGACCCGGCCTTGCTCCCGCCCGCGTTGTCACGCCAACCCCCCAAACGCGCTCCTTAAACTCGCGTCCTCCAGCGAGGAGGCGGAGGAGGGTCGAGGGGCCGGGGATGCGGAACGGGGAGACGTGGTTCCGCAAGCAAAGTCAGACACGCGCGTGCCGTATTTATTTCACGCGCCGCGTCAGCCGAGACACACTTGTAGTTCCTCGCCCGCTCCAGAATCTTCCTGCTTCCTTGACTCCTCGATTTTGCATCTAAGGAAGCTAGAACTCCTCCACGATGACGCGTTGGAGTCATGGGACAATAATCCCCCCTTTTGTTCCTCGATAAATATGTCATTGCACCACTTCCGCTGCACCCCGCTGTTTTGGATTGGTGGCATATCTTCTTGCTTTCACCGCTGGGCGCTCGGTTGATGGGCATTTGTAAGTTCCTCTCACCCGGCCTCGTCTGCCGTTCTGCCAGTCGTCCGCCGGCGTGCGCTCGAAACCGGGGGTCGCGGGAAAGGGACGGCGGAAGATAATTAACCGGGGGAGGACCAAAGAGGAGTCGCGCAGGAAAAGCTTTGAACCGACTGTGTTTTGACTGTTTTCCGGCCGCGGCTCCGCAGAGCGAGACGGGCTGCGACAAGTAAAGAAATAAATAAATGGAAAACTCTCCTGTGTTTACCTCCAGGCGAGAGAAACGGCGCCGGCGAGAGGAAATAAATGCGAATTGTCCCGGCAATCTTAGCGGCGCCCGCCGCTCGCAGAGACGCCGCCAGCGCGCAATTAAAACACACCTGCACAGGAGTCAAACACTTTCGGCGGCGGCTGAGAGCGTGTTGACATAACCGAGCGCGCCGACGATTGCACATTTAATGGTGATACCCAGATAAATGTTAATCATCACCCCCAAGCATTAAGCACGCGCGCCCCCCCCCCTTCTCTTCCCGCGCGTGTGTGTGTTTGTTGCCTGGCAACCTATTCCGCTTCACGTCGCCGGATGACTGCATTGCTTGGAAGGGAAATTGCATCAGTGAATTATGACTGCATTATTCGGGGCGCCGTGTGTACATTTTTTTTTTGGATCACTGGTGCACGCGGCGCCGGTCTTGCCCCCCCCCCCAAAAAAAGAACTGGCCGCGGACCACGGCCTCTTGGAGCCGAGGCACTGTCAAACCCAAAGGTCTCTTGAATAATTCAACAATATGATAGATTTATGTTCCGATGACCGACACTTCCCGGAGAGGTCAGCGATGCAGCAGCCCAGGCGGTAAAAAAAAAAATAAAAAATGAAATGCGGCTGCTGAAATTAAAATGCAAAATGAGCCCCGACATATGTTTTACGACCATCGAAATGCATTCAGTACAATACTGCCACGCTTTTTTTTTTCTTTTTTTTTTGGACGAGCGACGCTCCACGTATAAATAACCTCTGTTTGTTTATAAGGAAACCTCCTTGAGGCGTCTTTAGGACGCCTTTATTTCGAGCACGTCTCGCAACTTTAACCGGCAATAAAGCAGCTTAATGACCGAGCTGGAAGGCGCTCGCATGTAGTAAAAGACATGCGAGTTGGAGTTATTGGCGTTGCGAAGATTTCGCGGCAAAGCCGTCGTCACGCCGGAGTTTTCCGAATAAAAATAATGCACGATAATAAAAAAAAATAATAATAAAAAAAAAAACACACACAAGCCAAGATGACCGCCGAGCGTGTGACTTTGTCCGTCAGGCGGCAGCTCGACCGGTGCGTTCAAGTGGTCGGCGTCCTGCCAGGAAACCGCAGCCTCTCACCTTGACGGCTCCTCGCTAAATGCTGACCAATCACTGTGCCGACCGGCTTCCTGCTGACTGGGCTGATTATAATCATCAGCCTGAACTCCAGGTGTCCCTTCCACCCACCACCACCACCCTCCCCCCGCACACACACACACACACATTTGCAGAGCACCCTATGTGGCTACATGTGGTTACATGGTCATCCGTCTGATATCTGGGGTTTCCAGATGTAATTGCGCCTAATATTTGCTCGCCCGTGTGGATTAAACCTGCGGGCGGCGTCTCCCTGTGCTCTCTGTGCGAGACGCTCCGCCATAAACCGCCGCCAGTGGGATTAATAAAGTTGTTTTTGAATTGAATTTGAACACGGCGTTGTGCGACAGGGTGCGCGTTATCTTTTTATTTATTTATTTATTTATTTTTTCCGGTGCGTCTCGGGTCACGTCCGTCCGCATCACATGTTAACTGGCAGGTTGCGGCTGGGAGGCATAAATATTTCAGTGTCTGGTCGTAAGATAATCGCTCTGATTAAATGGCTGTCGTGCCACGAGGCTGGACGGGGCGAGAGAGGATAACTGCGAGTGAAGGGGAGAGAAGAGAGAGAGAGAGAGATGGGGAGAACTCTGTGACGAGATGTGAATCGTGACGGATGCGGGAAATGACGCCTGGAGAGGCGCAGCAACGCAGGCCCGCAAATTCGGAGCAAATACTTCCTCAAATTAACAAACGGAAGTCCGGTCCGAGCCATGGAAGTGCCATGTGTGGCCCGGCGGGACGACCTTTCACCTCAATTTCGTCCGGCGCAGACGAGGCCAATCAGGATGCAATTTCCTCGAATAGTTTTGATTTGATATCGTTGATTTAGCGGCGCGGATCTGCGAATGTGTGTGTGGGGGAAAAAAAAAACAACCAAAAAAAAAAAAAATACATGTCAGATTCTCACTTGCAGTTTTAACCTTTTCCCGGGAAAGGTTCAGCCGCGTGTAGGCCGCGAAACATGGCCGGAAATGCCAGCTGTCAATAACAGAGACCAGACAAAGGGCAAAAGTAGAGGTATTTGCATTTTGTAAGGCATGTAGAGACAGAATAAAGACATGGCCAATTTTCTTCTCTTCTCTTCTAGGTTCGGCTGAGAGGAGCAGCTCCGGCGGCCCCGCTGGACGGCGCGCAGTGCAAACGCTCGCCATTCCGGCGCATCCGCGGGACGACGGGCTTCAAACCGCCCCCGCGGATGTTGCGCCCCGAGGTGTGTCCGGCGTGGGACGCGCACGTCATAATTGCGACTCGAAAAAACGAGCCTGCGCATTAATCTTCCTTATCTGGGCTCGGCCCGGCGTCCGAACCGCGAGGCCCGCGGTCATCGCGCCGCCGCATCTCGAGGGCGTCATCTATCATCGGAACCAAAACAATCCCCGGAAAAAAACAGCCGGCGCACAGGCAAACCACACCGCTCTCGCGGTCTTTAAAAAAAAAAAAGAAGCAAAAATCATTTTACACATCACATTTTTTCTCAAAGTGACTGAAAGATAGGAAAAGGGCTCGGCTATTAGCAGGCTCGCGTCTTCTCTTTCAGGTGTTACTTTGCTGCATTTTTTTTTTTCTTCCTCTTCTCTCACCTTTGATTTAACGCGTGTTTCCTCGCAACGCAGCCACACACATGCACACATGCACACACACACACACACACACACACACACCGTTCAGTTAAAGGCCAGTTAACGAGCTATTTTTATTCGGCGCAAAGTCTGAAACAGAAAATGAAGGCGACGGAGGAGAGGGGAAGTGGAAGTGATTGTCTCCGAGTTGGCAGCAGCCAGTCAGTTAAGCTAATGATTCCGCGTTAGCTTTGGCTGAGTCCCAATCCGCTCCTTAGCCCCACCCCTCCATTTTGTGACTCTGATGGGTACGGCGCCCAAATTCAGGACTGCATGGCCATCTAAAACAAAGATTTTTTTTCCCCCCAGAGGCACACTTGAAATTAAGGATCATGAGGAATTTCCCAGAATGCCTAGCAAATGAGTGGCAGCGCCGGCAAGACGGCCACGCAAGTGACCAAAGGAATCTCCAAATGTACTGTGGGTATGTTCTTCATCGGTAAAGAATAAACACTGCCTACCCTCCAGTTTGATGTGCGATCGTAACAGGGGACGGCGGCACACTGGCGACATCCAGTCGCGTCTGCTCACGTAAACGCCATCGATGGCATGTTCGGGTCCTGAGGGGTTGCACCAATTTGTAAAGGAAGATTCCAAACAACTCGAAACTTCCTTCCAAGGGCCTAAAGGGCACTTGAAAGGGAGGGGTGGGATGGTTGGTAGAGCCATGGGGGGAACTGGGATTGGGCCTTATTGTGCGTCCACAAGTGAAAGTAGCATCCTGGGAACTCAGCCGCTGAAGTCTCAGTGAGTTAGACGTCCAGATGGAGTTTGTTGCACATGAAGCCAGAGCTGGGATCTCTGGTTCTGATGGGACCCAGGTACAACCACAACTTAAGAGTTTTTGTGGCTCTTTTAAAGTGACTACATACCCACAATAGCCCGTGGCCCTTTAGGTGATACTTTACTGCAGAATTCAAGTGGTCAAACTGCACAAGGCCTTTGCCTTGAACCAAATGTGGGACAAAATTCCCAAGGAAGTACAACCTAGTGTCCGGTTCAGAATTGTCGCCTCTTCTCCTTTTATCTCATCTCATTGTCTTCCGCTTATTCCGGTTACGGTTGGCGGTCGGGCTGGAGCCGATCCCAGCCGACAAGGGGTGAGCGGCGGGGTACTACCCTGGACGAGTGCCC
>CAAKHG010024239.1:5311-21750 GCA_901007715.1 Dactylopterus volitans
AGTCCATTAAAAAGTATATTGTAGGTCCCGGCGCTGAAAGGTTCCTGGAGTGATGCCTGCGAGCGTCTTTAAAAGACCCCTTTCTTCCCCCCGAGTGAAAGCGGCTATTGAGGGTGGACGGGGCAGAATACTAACCAGAGTGGAGGTCTGCATTCGCTGCGAAACAAATCAAAAGTGTTCTGTGTGCGCCGATGGAGGCGAGAGGTGGCGGGCGCGCACAGAGTCAACTGCAGTTTTGCTAAGTGAATGGACTAACACACACGCACGCGCACACACGCACACACACGTGCACGCACACCGAGGGCCGCGTGCTGCTCCGCGAGCACGACCGACGGCGGCAGGTTCAGACACCGGCGAGATTTGCAGCTCCGATGACACAATGATGCATTCTCGATGATTTTATCGGCCGCTTGCCAGGAGCGAACAGCCGAAAGTGTTCAAACGGTGGCGCGCGCGCGCGCACACACACACACACACACACACACACACACACACACAAACTCGCACACACACACATGCCAGCAAGTGTTACAGCGAATACGTTGGGACAGGAAACTCACACAAATAAGAGACTTCAACTCCAGCACCCTCTTCTCACTTGTGGATGACTTTAAAATTCATGAACGTCACCTGAAAAAGAGAAGAGTTGAAAAAATAAAATAAAATATCAGTGTTGTCACGGCCGATAATGACGTCCCTTTCCCCCCGTCTCTCTACTGTCGATTTCTAATTAAACATTAAGTTTTAAGAACAATGCATCAGCCCTTCAATAAATCCTCTCATTGCGAGGACTACTTTATTGAATCTATATCAGAGAGTTGATTTTTAATTGATTTTTACTTTGTGATGCTGTTGAAGTTTAAGGCCGCTGTCAATGTTTTCGTCCAGGTGAATGAAGGTGACAAAATATTAGGAACGCGCCCCACTTTTACTTCACTTATCAAGCCATTTAATTGAATGAATGGATCCACCTATCAAATGCAATTCCTCGGCGCCGCGAAGCGCCACTGACACGATTCCATTCACCTCCACGATAGCGGGGTGCGATTGGGGACGCGGGAGGGAAAAAAAAAAAAAAAACAACGACACCTTTCTCAGTCATTCGGCTGCGCTGCCATATGTATCGGGAATTGGGAAAAAAAAAAAAGTTTTTGGAGCTCAGTGCTGTTGACCCACCTGAGCGCCTTCTGCAGAGGATGTTCAAGACAAGAACAGAGAGCCTGTGTGAAATCCCAGCAGAGCCAACAGAGGATCAGTGTGTTTCTCACACAGCACTTTCACTGTACTAACAGCGGCGCACACAGTCAGCCACGCAGAGCCTGACAAATGACAAACAGCATGATTCTTTGAAGTTAAAAAATTGGCCTTAATGCAGTTAGTGATGCGTGATATTTTCTTTAATAACTGATTCGAATAAAAGCACGGGGAAAAAAACAAAAAAACAAAAAAAAAACATCTGCCTGATCAGACGGACAGCTCGCCGTTGCCGGGACGGCTCGGGCGGGACCATTCGGACTCCGCGGCTGACCCCGGGTCAGCCTTATTATAGCCTAGCATGTACACAACAACACTCAACAATCGGCCGTTTGCTAGACCAGGGGTCACAGGAAAGGGCGGGGGGCAGATCAAAGAGCTACCGCCAGCGTGCTTTGATGGTGCGGCGCTGCGAGCGGGACGGTGCTGAGCGGGGGCCCCAAATTGAGAGAGGATGAGCGGCAATCTTAATTGAGAGTGGGAGGTCGCTAATTAAAGAACAGCTGAGCCGAGTATGGAGAGAGGCGGATAAAGAGGCTATGGTTGCGCAGGCGAGCAACAGAACACACCACCGCAGCGGCGCTTTCCTTTTCCCACCTCCCCCCCCACCCCCTCGATACGCGGCATCATGACGGCACCTTAAAACAACATCTAAATTTCACAAAGAGCGCAACGCTAACGCGCCTTTGATTCCACAATTTGAGGCTAATTGAGAACAATGAAGAAAAAAGCAAACACTAGGCATGTATGATCTTTTATTCATGGCCTTAATCAACCAAATGATTCTCTCTCTCGGATGCATTTTTCTCTCAGGGCACAATTAAAGGCAATTCGGACCAGAACAACTCGAAGGCTCGTACGCTAAGAAGTTCTTGGGATAATAATAATGATGATAACAAATAGTCGCGGGAAAAAAATGGGGGGGGGGGCAAAAAAAAAAAAAGAAGCAGACTGTATGAAATACCCGTGCAAACATTTCTTGTATAGTAAACAGCGGAGCGGCTCTGCCGGGCAAATGAAAGGACTCCGAAAGTCACTTTTTCAACCGAGCCACTTGGAGTTTGAATCCCCGGAGCACCGTTCATACTCTGCGGCTGTTGCTGACCCGTCTGAACATGTTCCAGATGTCTGCAGAACCGGTTATTCTCTTCTGTTTTTTTTTTTTTTAACCCTTCTCCCCCCCCCCCTCCATTCCTCAGCGCTCCACACGCACTGCCACTCATCTGCAGATGGCAGATTTGACACCTGGAGGATGCTGGGTAATCAGGGAGACATCTGGCCGTCCAGTGGAGGAGAGTTGCTGAAATGCGCACGCTCGCACACAAACACTCGCACACACACGCACGCACGCACGCACGCACGCACGCACGCACACGTACAACCATTCATGCGGTCTGCTTCTACTCAGCATGCCAACGCAGTAAATAAAACGGCACAAGGCTGCATTTAGAACTGAGAAAGTGCCGTGATGTAGAAGACAATTTCTAGCACAAACGTGTGTGGTGAAGAGCAAAAAAAAAAACAAAAAACAAAAAAAAGATAATGCATTTATAGACAACAAGCTGTTTTTATTAGTTATTGTTGCTAAATGCGTGCAGCTGTACAACTATGTGGTCAGTTAGGGTGTGGCGGGACAGTTTGTATCATCTGATGGCCTGGAATGATACTTTTTAGTGATATTGCCCTTCGTTTTCCAAACTCTTTTTTTTTAACATTGTTTAACATTTAACAAAAATCTAGAAAAAAAATCAAAATGCTAAGGTTTTTTTGTTTGTTTATTTTTTTAACATGTATTTAAGAGCAAGACGTTCAATCGAATTTTAACAATTAATATTTGATTTTACGTGGCCAGTATCTACCATGTCTACGCTGATGCTGCAGGCGTGCCATTATTGTGTGATTTTAATTAGAGCCCAGCCCACAGACAAGAGTGACATACAGGTCACATCATTAAGTTACGTTAAGTCAGTGGAACCTAACACCACTCAAACACACAGCCCATATATATGTGTGTGTGTGTGTGTGTGTGTGTAATCGTGTCTAGCTGTGTGTCGCAAAGCTGCTTGGCGACTGTATGACTCAGCACTTTCGCCCCGTCGACCTTCACCTAGCTAACCCGCCGGGTCTGTCCGAGACACCTGTGGACATTTTTACTCAACAGTTAGATCGTTAGCGTCGCTAGATATTTACGTTAATTGACTTGTCATGCGGAGGATGGCAACTCCCACTCCCGAAAGATCCCCGTTGGCCCCTCTGGCTGCGGTAGCGGTCATAAATCCCGCCTCCAAACAAAAATACTTTGTAAAATTTTTGTATCAAAGATGGTTTAAGTCATTTCAGGTAGTTATTTATCACACTGATGTTCATTCGAGTGTTGAATTTTCATATGATTTTGGTTTTATTTGGTTATTTGATTGTATTAGAAGGGGGCGTG
This sequence comes from Dactylopterus volitans, assembly GCA_901007715.1. Taxonomy (NCBI): domain Eukaryota; kingdom Metazoa; phylum Chordata; class Actinopteri; order Syngnathiformes; family Dactylopteridae; genus Dactylopterus; species Dactylopterus volitans. The sequence continues at coordinate 9,000 of CAAKHG010024239.1, forward strand.
GCTTCATCTTTGACAGCTTCTCTGAGTGAAATACAGGAAGTTGTAGGAATCCTACATAAGAACGTGGAGAAGAGCATGTAACACGAACCTTCTATAACCACAAAGAGTCACTTTTCACCAGTGACGTTTATTTCCTGATTGTGACATCATCAGCACAAAATGGCGGAACCCGAATCTGGATATTTTGGCCATCGACACGGCGCTAGCAGCTAGCTTCGAATTCAGCCAAACTCAATTTCTTTATAATACGTGTATCCAGCGGCAGCAGCGTGTGTTATAATGGTAAATGCGGTGACATCAGCAGTTTGTGCACGCTCACAAAAATGGCCGACAAACCCTGCGGGCCTGGATTAGTGTCATCATCACATTAAAAATCGATCAGTTCAGCAGTCAAAAGATGGCGTTTCAGTCGGCCCTTCATCCTAAAAGAGGTTAGCTCCTGTCTCTTTAAGGACCCCTCCCTAAAAGGCCACTCTCCTCCGATTGGCCAGCTTGACTTACACGTTAAACTGAGCGGCCTCACGGTCTGGCCATAAGCGCGATGCTAATGACGCCTGTCCTTGTGTGTGTGTGTTGCAGCTAGCACCTTCTGGGGCTCCCGCTAACTCTCCCTCTTGGTTAATCAGTTCAGGAAGAACAAAGTCCGCGACCGGGCACCTGAATCGGATTCCGACGTCGACTCAGACGATCACGAACCTGATCTCCTTCTCCGACAGGTGGGCCAGCGATTGTTAATTTGAGTAGATGTAGTAGAGCATCCGAACATTGGCTAGTCGGTGTAATTCTGTGTGATCCTACCCTCTCTCGACTGAATCTTCTCAGCGCCTCGCCTCGGCCTTGCTGTGGTTCATCGGTGCTCAGCTGCAGCCGTCTGTGTTGAGGGTTTGCCTGCATACGCTGCGGATCCTGTCCCGTGACCGCAGGGGTTTGGGGCCTATGGTCGACGACGGCGCCCTGGTCACTTTGGCACACCTGGGAGGCATCAGCTTGCCTCGGGAAGAGGGAGGAGCTGAAGATGCTCACGGCCAGGTCCAAAGGCGAGAAGCCATCGGTGATGAGGAGGCTTCGGACGCTGGCGCTACGTCATTGGCCGCCTGCGCCGCCGCCACCAACGGCTCAGTTGATCAGCGCTGCTGCAGCCGGAGAGATGCGAGCGGTTGCGTGGAGCATCACCACGGGAGGAGCCACGGTCAGGGAGGCATAGCTGAGGAGGACAGGATGGAGGAGGATGGGGAGGCGTGCAGGAAGGAGGCCATGAAGGTTTTGTGTAACATCATTTACAACAGCCCCAGAGCACAAGAGAGGGCCAGCACACTCAGGTGAGGCGACCTCTCAAGATTAGTGACTGAGCGATATCAGGAGTCTTCCAGGTCATGAAGATCCTAAGAGATTGGGTAGAAGGTAACCGGTTGTTTGAAGATGCTTCACCTCTTGTCCAAAAAGGCATCCTCAGTTCCAGCTGGTCGCTGAAGCGTCCCAGTTTGTTTAACTTCTTCTTGGGTCATTAAATGGTAAATGGGCTGCATTCACATGGAGCTTTTGCTCAAGGACACTTGGACACCTGGTCTATGCCGGAGTTGAGAATCGAACCAGTAACCTTCTGATTACTAGACTCCAGCAACTGGACCCTGCCAACCAAAGTAAGGTTGGTACCTATGGAGTCATTAAGGTCAGCTGAGGGCCACTGAACTCATCTGAAAGTGGTGACTAACAGCTTACATGGTGGTCTGGGTGGGTCAGCAACTCTTTGGCGACCTTAACAACCACCCTGAAGACTTTAAATACCTGGGTCTCCGCACTAAGCACTTAGAACTGAAGAAGCCTTTTGGATGAGAGGTGAAATGTCTCCAAACAAACAAAAGAGGTCCAGGTGCCTTCTAGCTAAGCTCTTCAGATTGATGCATTCAAAGGGTCTCACTTATTTTCCATTTCTGCCTCCATGAAAGGCTTCTGCAGGGTGTGTGGGAGAGTCTGAAGGAGGGGATGAGGAGCAGGGAACCATCTGGGGGTCAGTTTTACAGACTGAGGATGCTCTTCTTACTGACAGCGCTGAGACCTGAACTCAGGCTGCAGCTGCAGCAGGTACAATCTCGAGCGGTTGGAATAGGTGTCAGGTTGGCTTACAAATGAAGCATTCTTCTTTCTCAGCGTCATGTATCTGCTAGTTCACCTGTTCCTCGTCGGTTTGTTCGCCCACCCATCAGGAGCATGGAGTGTCCGTGCTGACCAAAGCCCTGGAGCAATGCCTGGCTGTGAGGTGGGCCGAAGGTTACGAGGTTCTCAGTGACCCGACGGCGGCTCCAATCTCCAAGGAGATATCCCAGGAGGTCATTGAGATCCTCAAGACGCTCTTCAACATCGCTCACAAGTTCAACAGGCAGGAGCCAGATGAGGTGAAAACTTTAGAACCCCTCTTTGCTGGTACAGAAGTGCAGAAGTAATGTCATTACATCTGCACGGCTCAGTTACACTAAGGTTGGAATACACTGAGGTTTGAAAAATCCCCAACCTGAAAGATTCCTCACCCACTTCTCCCAAGGCGCCAGTCTCTCCTTCATCATGCAAAGGCCCAGAGAGCCATCCCCTATTGGCACCTCTAAAGAAAAGGAAGTCCAGTTCCTATATGGAAGTTTGGTTCAGAAGTTAGTGCTTTATCTAATGGGTACTATTCCACCTTCTGCACCAGCTCTGGTCACGCCCCCACAGAGCAGACACCCCGGGGGTATGGGGTCAGATTCCCATCTTCGCTTCCCTGGGAACCAGCCATATGTCCAGCATGGGAGGTAGTTGCCCCAAAAAAGATCATGATGTCCGTTTGGGTAAACCCAGCAGCTCCTAGGTGAGGGACCAGCCACCATTCCTACACTCCCATAATCCATCTTGTCTTCATCAGTGCCTCTACAACGGCACAATGTGTCAAAAACTAAACTATCAAAGCCGATGACTGCATCATCACTGACGACACATCCTCAGACTTGACAAAGCTCCTCCAGAGCAACACTGGGAACCACCGTGAGCACGTTCCGTGTCGCACGTCCACAGGTGTCTTCTTTTAAGAGCTGCGGCGGGTCTTTTTCAGGAGGACGCTGCTCTGTATCGCCACCTTGTTGCGGTGCTTCGCCACTGCCTGATGCTGCCGTGCGACGCCGACGGCACTGCGGAGGAAATCCAAGGGTGGGTTGATCCCAAGCGCCAAGTAAAGTGGTGAAACTGCAACCAAACAAACCTGAAGCATCTAGGTCTAAAGGTCCAAGGTGACACGTCGTCGCGCTGAAGTTTTAAATTCTCCTTTTCGTAGGCACACGGTTAACATCCTGTCCGCTCTGCCGCTGATGTGTCTCGACGTGCTGCTGTCGGTTCCCGTGGAAAAGGCGACCCACAAGATGGACGGCGTCAACATGGACTGCGTCCACACGCTGCTGCTGTTTATGGACAGACGTCTGAGCAGGGCAAGTGTGTGTGTGTGTGTGTGTGTGTTTGAGTAAATACTATATGAGTGTTGTGACAACTTTGCGAGTGTAGTCGAACCCAAAGTGACCACGAGTCTGAGTCCACTTAAAAGGGTCCCAATAATGGTTATAGAAAGTCAGTGTTACGCGTCCTCTCCACTCTCTCATGTAGGATTCCTAATCAGACGTCCGTAAACGCCTCCACCACTTCCTGGATTTCACTCAGAGCTGATGTCAATCATGAAGCCACGCCCACTTTTCGTGGCATCAGCTATCAGTGTGATCGGAAAGAAATACCCGAGGCGACAGAAGCTATCTTTGAGGAAATATTATATTGAGAGAATTTGGATATTTTAGCTGGCCCAAGTCCCGCCCACTAACATAGTGGAGGCGGGGTTTATCATCGCCGTCATCTGTCGGCTTCAGTTTTGAGGACGGCTCGTCTGCACTCATGTCCATGGGTGCAACCCGTCGCGTTGTCTCTGCTGAGATCGCTCAGCCTCTGGTGATCAGGAGGCAGCCCCACCTGGTCTCGGAGTTAATTTTTGCACGAAGCTCATTTATCGTAACAGAGTACGAGCTCGAGGGAACGGGTCACCTTGTGAGATTTCCATAACTGAAAATGAGATCTTCTGCTTAACGCTCAGTTAGATGAAGATTTTTTTGTGGTCTTGGGCCATAAATCGCCAAAACGCATGACCAAAGTGGAGGCCTGCGGCACCATAGACCCACTTTCAGATCCATTAATACGTCATCTTTAGTTGAGGTGCAGAAGACACCAACATTGGGGGGTTTGGCGCTGACGCTGCTGTACTTTAATGACTCTGCAGGGTCTGAAGCTGAAGGAGAAACTGACCCCGGTGCTGAACCTGCTGACCGAGAGCTCTCGAGTTCACCGGGAAACTCGCCGCTATTTACGGCAAAAGGTGACAATTTTCCGATTTCATTTGACAGCGGAAACGTGTTTAGCATCACTCACTGATTAAATCGTGGTTAAAAAAAAGTATTTGGTGTTGGATTAAAACCAAATTACCGAGATGGTCGCCATGGCGGCCCTCCACTCGACCTCCAGGGTTAATCAGCGCCCAATCAGGCGTCAAAGTGTTTGTGCAAAGTTGGCGAGATCCAGAGTTACGAGGCTGCATTTTGGCGTTACTCCTCTCTGACCAACTCCGTCTTCTGGTCCAGATCTTGCCTCCGCTGAGGGACGTGGAGGTCCGGCCCGAGCAGGACACCACCCTGCGGGGTCAGCTGGTGCGCCTGATGACCCACGTGGACACGGACGTGAAGCACTGCGCCGCCGAGCTGCTGTTCGTGCTCTGCAAGGAGAACGGTAGAGTCGCGGCTCAGAGCACCCAAGTTCACTCCCGTTCGTCAACCAATCGGTGTCTGCCTGTCTCCCCATCGCAGTCAGCCGCTTCGTCAAGTACACGGGTTACGGCAACGCCGCCGGGCTGCTGGCGGCCCGCGGGCTGCTGAACGGGAGACGCAACTCGGGCGACGGCCGCCGAGCCTCCCAGTACTCCAGCGACTCGGACTCGGACACGGAGGAGTACCGGCAGGCCCGGTCCAGGATCAACCTGGTGACGGGGCGGGTGGAGGCCGAGCAGCCTGATCCGATGGAGGGCATGACGGAGGAGGAGAAGGAGGAGGAGGCCCGCCGCCTCATCAGCATGATCAACAGGCTCTCGCGGTGAGCGCCGGAGCGCCGGGGTGGTGATGTCGCGGCGGGACGCCGGAATGAACCCCTCCTATCTCCTTGACAGGGTCCAGATCATCCAGCCAATGGCGGTGACGGCGGAGGGGAGGCTCGCGCCGCTCTGGAGCCTGATGAGAGGGTGTACGCTGGAGGAGGAGGAGGACGAGGAGGACATGGACGCGACGCCGGAGGGGAGGAAGGACAAACACATGGAGTGAACGGACGTGGACGTGCTAGCGCTAACGCAACGCTAACGTAAATGCTACGTAGATGCCTGCACGCAAGCGTCAGACGTTATATGATATGTTACATCTGTGAGCAGCTTCACACACAGACTGAAAAAACACCCATCAGCCATAAGATTACGACCACCACGTGTCCACCATAGAGTATAATACAACACATCAGCCATAAGATTACGACCACCGCGTGTCCACCATAGAGTATAATACAACACATCAGCCATAAGATTACGACCACCGCGTGTCCACCATAGAGTATAATACAACACATCAGCCATAAGATTACGACCACCGCGTGTCCACCATAGAGTATAATACAACACATCAGCCATAAGATTACGACCACCGCGTGTCCACCATAGAGTATAATACAACACATCAGCCATAAGATTACGACCACCGCGTGTCCACCATAGAGTATAATACAACACATCAGCCATAAGATTACGACCACCGCGTGTCCACCATAGAGTATAATACAACACATCAGCCATAAGATTACGACCACCGCGTGTCCACCATAGAGTATAATACAACACATCAGCCATAAGATTACGACCACCGCGTGTCCACCATAGAGTATAATACAACACATCAGCCATAAGATTACGACCACCGCGTGTCCACCATAGAGTATAATACAACACATCAGCCATAAGATTACGACCACCGCGTGTCCACCATAGAGTATAATACAACAGCCCTGCAATCAGTTCTCCCTTCAGGAGGAGTTTCATGTTGGATTGTGATTGAATGTGTGTGAGAGAGGTGTTGACATGTTTGAATGATTGTTATTGGGACTGTAGTTTGTGACGCTGTTGGACTGTACTGGGTTACACTGGGAGGGGTCCCTAATAATCTGGTCACCCTGATGCATATGAGTGGGATGACCTTTGACTTCTGCAGTTTTACCGGTTCACTGAGCTCTAAAACCACAGGGCTAGGGAGTGCTAGTCTTATACTTGTTTTATTATTATTACTGTTATTATTTTCATTGTTGTTATCTCCTGCAACAACGCGAGCAGCTTTGCTTAGCCGCTAACTGCTAATGTGGTGACCTGTAAACTGAAAGAAAATAAATGGGTCTTGAGCTGAGACCGGACGACTCCACTGACTCGTTTGTTTCATGTTGTTCAGTTTGAATATTAAATATGAGATACCAGTAAAGTACGCCTTCCTGTAATACTTCGAGTCTCTGCCGCTCATGAGGACAGACGAGATGCTGCACCAGCATCAAGGAGTCGAGCAAAGAGGAAAAAGACAAAAAAAACAACAACATGAGGTTGAGGTTTTAGTTTGGTCCAAGTCCCGCCCACTAGCAGGGAGGAGGCGGGGTTTATGGGCCGTACGGCAGCCAGCCACCGGGGGGAGACGCTGTCCTCGGTCAGCAGACGTGGGCTCAGGGTGAACCTCAGGCTCGATGGAGAGTTTGCGTGCCCTCGCGGACGATGATTATGAGTCCACATGGTTCAGCAGGAGCATGAAGGTCTGCGACCATCAGGGGATGAGGGACCAGCGGGACCAGCAGGGGTACAGGGGGGTGAGGGGTTGGGATCGTCTGCGTCCAGGTTTAATTAGGGATTGACTCAGATTGACATAATAGGTTCAGAGGCAGGAGGCGGATCTGCGGATTAAACCTCTGCACGTCTGCAACCGTCGGCGGTGAGAAGGAGAGCGTTCGTGCACCAGATGGAGAGCCAGGAGGAGACCGCGTCAGGGGGCGAGGGCGAGGAGCGCCGGGCGGAGAACGGCGAGACCGGAGGAGGGCGGGGAGCCGGGCCGGGGTCGGATGAGGAGGCCGTGGGGGGCGCAGGCGAGGAGGACTGGAGCGGGTTCATTTCGGGGAGGACGGCGCCCACCGAGAGAGACGGAGGCGAGGCGGCCGCCGATTGGACACCCGGGGAACCGGTGACGCCGCAGCAGGTCTTAAGGCTCAACCGGTACAGCACCGGTGAGTCAGCGTTTTACAGTTTACTCAGCACGTACGTGCGTTTAGTATAGAGAGCACATGATGCCACATTATCACCGAGTCACAGCGCGATATGGCCGCTTACGTCACGATAAGGTTTTATCGCAATACTTAAGTCACAATACAATATTAGCATTTATGTCACAATAAGATTACATGACAATAATGAAGTCTTGAAATGATATGATGACATTATTTAAGTCACAATATGATATTATCAAGATACTTACGAGTACAGAGAGCACATGGTACCATTTTATCACCATACTAAAGTCACAGTACAATACTATCACGATACTCTAGTCGCAATACGATTTTGCCACTTGCGTCACAATAAGATTTTATTATTATAATTAAGTCTTGATTCGATATTATCGCGTACTCAAGTCACAATATGATATTACCACTTACATCACTATAAGATTTATCGCAATACTTAAGTCACAATACGATATTACCACTTTCATCCCAATAAGACTTTATCACACCCTTAAGTCAGGATAAAATATTATCACAATATTTAAATCACAATATTAGAGATTAGATTCTTAAGTCGCAATTAAGATAAGATTTTATGACCATTCCTAAGTCACGATATGATATTATCACTTAAGTCACAATAAGATTTTATCACAATATTTAAGTAAGGATAAAGTATTATCACAATACTTAAATCACAATACGATATTGTCACGATAATTCAGTCATAATTAAATATTACCATTTACATCACAATAAGATTTTATCACTATAATAAAATAATTGATACGATATTATTACATACTTAAGTCACTACATGATATTATCAAGATACTTAGGTCACAATACGATATGACCACTTAAATCACTATAAGATATGAGCAAGATACTGAATTCACATTGTGACATTATCACGATATTTCAGACATATATGATATTGTCACTTAAGTGATGGTAAGATTTTATCATCATACTTAAGTCACAATTGACGATATCATAAAAGTTTGGTTACCATACGATATTAACAATGAAGTGACAATATGATATTATCACGATACTTAAGTCACTTGTCCGATTGTCGGAACTGGATCAGAGACTCAGACCGCCAGAGTTCCTCTTCATGGAACCATCAAGACTCAAGACGGCCAAAACATTTATTACAATCCCGAGTGTCTAAATTTACGAAAATCTCTCATCTGTCAGCGTGTCCATCCGACTGCCCCCGCGCTCTGTTTCCTTTGGAGATTTTAATTTAATTTAATTTAATTTAATTTAATTTAATTATTTTTTTTCTACTGTACAATGTTGTAGTTGCTCCTGTGTTGAGATAAATTAAACAGTAATTTTACTAAATCCGATCACTTTCAAGTGTTTAGTGCAAAAAGGAACGTATGTGACATCGATCTGTGATTGGTGACAAGAAAAATCCGACAGCAAAGACGGATTCCACGTCCTTCCTGGCTGTTGGTTACACAAAAGACGACTTTAAAAGATGGTTTTGAGCGTCACCATGGCAGCCTGGACGACTGATGTCTCTTTTTCATCTCCTTCATGTCTCCTTCAGAGTACCTGTGCTCGCCTGAAGACAACGTCTACAACATCAGCTTCTCCCGCTTCAAGATCCGGGACCTGGCGAGCGGCGCCGTCATCCTGGACATCAAGAAGCAGTGTCCAACAGGTGGCGCTTCGTCTCGTTGCTCTCAGATGTTCTCTGACTGTTGTCGGCAGAGAAGCTCGGATGCATGCGGCGTCCGTTCTATCCGTCCGTCCGTCTGTCCGTTCTATCCGTCCGTCTGTCCGTCCGTCTGTCTGTCTCGGGTTAAGCGGGTGGTCATCGGTGTATTGTCTTATCTGTCCATGGAGGCTAAAACAAGCTAGTAAGACTGATGTGTTTGGCAGTGAAGTTGTCAAGAAGGGGGGCCGGTTTACCTCAGTGGGGGCGAGTTTTGTACAATATGGAGGAAAACCAGACCCCCTCTTGGCTCTGTTTTCAAGCTCAGGGGTCATTAGCCTGCTGCTGCCCGCCAAGTTTCCAATCACTGCGCAGGTAGTAAATTTCACTCCGCTGGCGCCGGGTTCTGGCGCTCGCGGGTTTTCGCTGCCTTGGTTCACATCTGCCGCCAATCTGGTCCCTGTGGTTTTCGAGTCCAGTGCTGGACTGTGTGTACAGGGGTAACTAGGCGATGCCTTCGTCAGGTCCTTCTCGGGTCCTTATCGGGAGCAGGAGTCGCACGGTGCCAACAGTGCCCGTGGCATATCGACAGTCGCAGTTCTGTTTGGGTCCGGACTCCTGCAGGTGGGGGGCGGACATGCTAACAAAAAGGCTAAAACCCACAGGCGCTAAAGCTAGTGGCTAGCGAGGTCGTCATATACGAGATGGCAAAGGGTTGCACAAGCTAGCGACGGAAGCGTCAGGGTGAGCTACCGCCGGTTAATACCCGCCACCACTGCAGAGTCATGTGGCCCAGGAGTGAATGCTGATTGGACGTAACCCGTAACCCAATGAGAGCAGAGTCAGCGGGCACGTGCTCCGGCAGCAGCTCTTGGCGCTGTTAGCCTTGGATGCTAACCGCCGTCGCGGCCGCTCTCTGGAGCGCCGCCGCCTCTCTTCTTCTCTGCAGAAATCCAAGACGTCATTGACCTGGACATCAGCAGGTTCATCCAGTACCGCTTCTCCCCGGCGTTTCTGGCCCTCAGGGAAATCGGAGCCACGTGAGTCCAAGACGTTTTTTTCCTACGAGATGCCGATATGCCGCAATTTTAACGTTCAGTTGATTCCTGTATCCATCACCTTCCTCCTCGAAGCTCGTTGAAACCTCTGCTTGTCTAGACGCTGTCCTCAAGTCTTAACTAAAAAAAAAACACATTCATCTTGTTCAGTGATGGAATGACGGCGTCACAAATAACGGGCGTTACTAAAATCGTTGCTGTTTCCATGGTTACAAGGCCGTTACCGTCACGTTACTGTAACTGAACTTGCCGAGGCTGTTTCCATCCAAGTGATCCGAGCAGGCTGTCCGAGCCACGGAGGAGGGAGGGAAGGGGGCGGGGCAACTGCATAAGTGATGGTGATTGGTTGAGGTAGAATAACGTTTCATGGTGAGCCAATCAGAGGCAAGAATGTAAAGGTGAAATATGATCATGACAGGAACAAAGTGCTTCTCCACCTCCCACAGCTACATTACAATAGTGCAGATTAGTAATGTTTCCTCTTAATAATTTATTCTATTAAGTGTTGATTTCATTAATTAAACATATTTAATTCAGCTTTATTATAAATAATTGAACACACAGTTGAATTTAAAGTCCCAGTAAAAGGGGGAGGATCCAAATCATTCGACATATTTGAACGTTTAAAAAAGAAACTCAACAGTTACTTTCCCTAGTAACTAGTTATTTTTATCATGCTGTAACTAAGTTAATAACTCAGTTACTTTTTGGGAGAAGTAACTCGCAACTGTAACTAATTACTTTTTTGAAATGAACGTGCTGAGTAGCCGCTGTTGTGCTGCTTTAACCAATCATCTTCCTCCCTGCGACTATCATTTCTGTGGCTGACGTGTGATTGGCCGTCTGCCCCTCAGGGTGGAGTTCACGGTGGGCGGCCGGGCGCTCAGCCGCTTCAGGCTCATCGAGAGGCACTTTTTCAGGGACACGCTGCTGAAAACCTTCGACTTTGAGTTCGGCTTCTGCATCCCGCACAGCCGCAACACCTGCGAGCACATCTACTGCCTCCCCGAGCTGGAGCCCCACACAGGTACCGCCTGCAGCCGCAGCAGCAGCAGCCGCAGCAGCCGCAGCAGCAGCCGCAGCAGCAGCCGCAGCAGCAGCAGCCGCAGCAGCAGCAGCCGCCGCAGCAGCAGCCGCGCATCATTTCACACCGCGTCACCACATGAATATGGAGGACGGCGTGTCCCTGCTGTGGTCGGCAGCGTGGCGATGAGCCTCCTCTCATAACGCGACTTCCTGTCGTCTTCTTCTTCTTCTTCTTCTCTCTCTGCAGTGGAGGACATGATCTCCAGCCCCTTTGAGACGCGCTCAGACAGTTTCTACTTTGTCAACAACAAGCTGGTCATGCATCATAAAGCCGAATATTCCTTTTCCCCGCAAGTGGAAAACAGCCTCCAGCGATCCAACGAGAACGGAAACTGAGGTTCACATGATGATGGACGGATGACGGTCGCATGACGGATGCATGATGGATGAATGACGGACGGATAATGGATGAATGACGGATGCATGATGGATAAATGATGGACGGATGACTGACGCATGATGGATGAATGACAGACAGTTGAAGGACACATGAGGGATGGATGACGGACGGATGACGGACGGATGACGGACGGATGACGGACGCATGATGGACGCATGACGGACAGATGACGGACGCATGACGGATAAATGATGGACGTATGATGGACGCATGATGGACGCATGACGGTTGCATGACGGATGAATGACGGACAGATGACGGACGCATGACGGATGAATGACGGTCACATGATGGACGCATGATAGACGGATGACGGATGCATGATGGACGCATGACGGACGCATGATGGACGGATGATGGACGGATGACGGACGCATGACGGACGCATGATGGACGGATGACGGACGCATGATGGACGCATGATGGACGGATGACGGACGGATGATGGACGCTGGCTCATAACTCGTAAACTTACCCTGTAAACGTCCTTTTATATGAGAGACACACACGTTTGATGTTATTTCGGCCATCTGATGGTAACGAGGCGCCTGGAAATCTGACTGTAATAAAGCAAATGATGTTTAAGTTCCTCAACAGCTGACAAAATTTGTTTGTTTATTTTTTAATGGAAGAATCCAGTTTTTATATTTGTTAGTTAATTTACTGCTGAAACGATCCTGTAATGTAATAGGATCATTCTCATACGTTAAGACGATGTCGTTGACCACCTGTTATAGCTTGTAAAATCCTCGTTACTAGCTGCCATGTTGGGTTTTTTTGGGGTTTTTTTTTAGACATTTTGCTATCAGGTTTCCCTCATAAACTGTGTTCAGAATCACAGCGTTTCAACTGTACGAATGCTGCATAGGTGACAAATCCTGGATTATTGCCAGATTAGCAAGAAGTTCTGTTTAGCACCGATAATTTAGCGGGAGAAGTGGACGGCTAATTGGCCGACATGAAGGCAGACGGCGGTTTTCACTCTGAAACTGTTAATCCTGAGGTGTGAGAACCTTAGATTACACGTAGATTACAGATATGTGGTTAGCGTATATGAATATCATCTGCTCAGATATTTGAAGGGATGTTTTGGGGGATCTGGACTTGTTTGTCCAGCACATCCCACAGATGCTGAATCGGATTGAGATCTGGGGAACCTGGAGGCCGAGTCAACACCTTGAACTGGTTGTTGTGTTC
>CAAKHG010024242.1:3872-16399 GCA_901007715.1 Dactylopterus volitans
CACACACACACACACACACACACACACACACACGGGCACACACACACACACACACACACACACACACACACACACTCACTCACTATCATACACACAGGCCGGTGCTTTGGCGGCCCCATAGAATTCAGGTCATTGAGCAAAGCCTGTATCCCAGCATACCAGACATTACTGAGAGACAAAAGATCTGCATGAAAAGAGAGACTCCTCACTGAGTTCCCTCCGTTTGTGTGTTTGTGCGTGCGCGCATGCGAGTGTGTATTTGCTCAAAGACGGCAACGAGAGCAGCCCTGGATGGGAAACCATTCCCGGTCTCTCTCCACCTCCATCTCCCTCGCTCACTGATCCCAACTTTGGAGTGGGTCTTGACTGCCAGTCAGGCAGCCAGCATGCAAATGAATCGCTATTCACGTCTATTCATACCCTCAATCCTTCTTGGAATGCCACAATCGCTCAGTTGTGTAATGAGCATGTACACTCCAGGGTATTGTTTTAATTGCAGTCCGGTGGAGCCGCAATAGAAGCCAGCCCAAGAGATGCGAGTTATCATGTTGCAAGTTTCCAGGAGGACATGGGATTTGGATGCCCCAAGATGTGGAAATAAATGTTATGATTGTTGCTGTGAAAATGTTTTTGTGTGTGTGAGTGTGAGTGTTTTGGAGGGGGATCACTGATAGCTTGTCACAACAGGAAAAGCAAGCTAATGTTGATGATGGCTCTGTCCCTTTAATTATCCCAGTAAACGTTGTCAGAGCTGCGCCTGAGCGCTCGAGCCGTCTCATCAAACGTGAATACAGCCACCGTTAATGCTAATTCCACTATTGCTTGTCCTGCCGATGTACCTGGTGAAAAGGGCCCGGCGGCTTCACTCATAATTAACCTGGATTTAGACGGACTCCTGCAAAAGCACCAAACTTTAGAGCAAGATGTAAAGTTTACACATGAGGGATTCAACTTTTGTTTGTGATTAATCTGCCATTTGTTTTCTCGAGTCGCTCAACGAGATGTCAGAAAATTGCCAAACATGTTGAGCGAAGTCCAAGATGACGTATATCAAAATATCTTATTTTGTCTACAAGTCTCTTGTAGTCAATTTACTGTCGGAGGAGTGAAGTTGCCAAAGAATATTTACATTTAAGAAGCAGGAATCGGAGAATGTTGACCGTTTTCTTGGGAAATGACTCAAACCGTTTGATATTTTATCAAAATGGTTGTCAACAATCGTTGCAGCTCGACTCCACAAAGTTTCACAAGTGCACCCACACTGTATGTATACAAGTGTGCGATAATTCTACATTATTATGCTTTCCATTTGACAGCGTTTTCCAGAAATCCCTGATTACTTATCATGAAGAAATCCTTTTTCTTAAAGAAATAGCTCGTTTGCTAAAGTGTCAAACTTACTCACTTTCTTACAAAATCTCAGATAAAAGGATCCGAAACCATCCTCATAATGATATATGTGAAACCCCTGACAAAGACAAGACCATTTTTATATAGATAAAACAAATGAAATATGACTTAGGAGTTAGTGTGATTAGCGAGTTGTTGAGGCGCTTGTAGGCAGATTTTGTTACCATGGCTGCGGTGAGCTTGCGGCTTGCACCATCATGTGTGAAGAGGCGATGACATTATTTGTTCCTGAGACATCTATTTGGTGTCCAAGTGGTTTGTTCTCTGTCCTGCCGCTTATGATGGATGCGGATGCTCTGTGTCGCAAAAGATTTATGCATACAAGCAAACATCAGCTACTTAGAACGTTCATCGCTTTGTTCAGTCTCAAGAAGGAGGGGGGAAAAAAAAGAAGCCTCTCCCGCAAATGGCAGCAAACTGAGTGATCCTTGTTGACGGACAAATGCGGCGGCTACCGGGGAGCGCGCACGCGTGTGTGTGTGTGTGTGTGTGTAATGCTGTTGTGGTGTAAACACGACACGGACATGCTGATGTGGTCCAGGAGACTGTGCGCTGTTGTGACTGATGATGCTGCAGCAGTCTGCGCATCTTAAGCCTCACTGAAGCCAATTGTTTGCTGCTAGACAAAGAGATGTGTGTGTGTGTGAATGTGTGTGTGTGAATGTGTGTGTGTGTATGTGCGCGCAACCGCTGTGCGAGAACCTCACGTCTTACAGGAGCTGCCCTACACTCAGGATGGTACATGCATGAGGAAGCGTGCGCCCGCTCGTGTGTGGGTGTGTGTGTGTGTGTGTGTGTGTGTTAGTGATGATGGCTGTGTCAGTCAGTACCAGTGCAGGTCACTGGCTCTCGGTGTCATCATGCTTCCTCACTGTCTCGGGTCAGCAGACCACCCAGATGAAAGAAACAGTTTCACACACATAAAAGCCACCATGACTCACCCTTCAGTCACATTGGGGACTTTCACTGTTAAGAAAAACAAAACAAAAACAAAAAAAACTGTGCTGCGCTGGTCTTTCACATGTATATGAGAGAGGAGGGGAGAAGAAAACAGGTTTAAATGGGCCACTCCCCTAACAGCTCAGCTAGTATGTTTATGTATCTCTTTTTGTTTTCAGTACTTTTTTTTATTATCATTTGTTTCATGATAATCTGCCATATGGATACACTGCTCATAAGGGGCCCTTTTTTAAGGACAAACATGAATCCAGAAGATGGGTGTGCGTAAACGTCTGCATGTCCATGTGGTTGCAAAGAAAGTGTGAGAAAAGGTGACAAAATGCTCACACCGGGTTGAAAAGTGGAGAGTCTTGTATGCATCTCATGACTGGTTCAAACAGACCCTCTCCCACATCCCATTTTAAGATCAGACCAGTATCTGGTACTGGTCCTGTGTTTGTGCACATCTGTGTGCACTCGTTTTCCATCGCACGGTACCGTACATGTGTATATGCCCCCCCTTTATCTGCGTGACACTCCTTTTCCAGGCTCAGGGTGCTCATTGTTGGGAAGATTACTTGAGCACGTGCGGCAGTTGTGTGGCGACACAGCATTAATCCTGCTGACGATGTTATTGTTGAGGACGTTATTCCCCGTGGGGAGGTGTCACAGCTTGTTTAATTGTGAGCGCCACTTCATGAGTTCTTATGACACATGTTGACCTGCTGATGACATGTCACGTCTTCAGCCGGAGAAAGTTACCAGGACTTTTTTTTTTTTTTAACCTCACAAGAAATGAGTTTCTTGCATTAAATTCAAAATGTGATAAAAAAAAAAACCTTCACATTTATGTAAAATTGTTCATCCAGATAATTAATTACAAGATTTTTGTAACTATTCCCTCAGCCATGGTTTCATGGTGGATGTTGTGCAAAGACTTTTTTATGGGCTGAAGAAGAAAAAATCTTGATGTATCAAATTTTTGTTATTGTTGTTTTACATTTCTATTAATTATTAATCAAGAAATTTATCATGGACCTTTTTTATGGACAAAAATCTTTACAGTGATAACATCGATGAATCTTGGGGTGCGACAAAGCTGCAGACAAGTGACTCGTGTGCTGTAATTATATTTCAATGGAGAAAACCCCTTTGTCAGACCGCTGAGTTGTTTAGTGTTCAGTGAATGAGTGAATGTGTTGATCATCGAGTTGGCGCAGTGTAAATAACATGGCGCAGGCACGTGTCGCATAGGTTAAAGCCTGCAACGTTGCATGTCAATGCTTGCCTGCTGCTGTTCATGTTAAAGGAAGGATTTAAGGTGGAACGGTACACATGTCAAACCTCTCGCATCTCTCCCTTAATCCTTCCACCTGTTTGAGTTCAGTTTGGACTGGCACTTTATTCACTTATTCAGTGGTTCATCAGTCTTTTATTTTGTTCTTTTAGCCTTTTTTTTTTAACAATAAATCAAACTGTGACAAGAATTGTCACAGCCTCCCACTCGTTTCCCCGCGGTGCTCCAGGTAAACACTAACATCGAAACGTGCGCAAAAAGTAGTTGGCTGATAAGCTGAAAGAGAGGAGGGAGTGTGGGGCGGAGAGGGTAGGCGGGCGGGGGGGGTGGTTGTCTCCTCACAGAGGGAAGTTTTGTACTGGGACACTTCTCATGGGGGGAGGGGTGCACAAGTGATGGGAAGAAATGGGGCGCATCAAAAGACCTGTGGTGAAAGAGGAGTGTGTGAACGGTATGTGGCGGTGACTGGTCGAGGACTTGGGTGTGTGCGATTGTTGTGGTTCGGTCATGTGTAGTCGGAACGGCGGTTGACACCAGATTGAGGTCGCATGCGCGTCCCTGCATTTGAAAGGGAAAACGATACTATTACAGCACTTTTAGAGTCTGATGTGACAGATTTGGCTTAAACGTTGCCCGCTGTACCCGTCTTTTTATTAAATGCTGCGCACATCTGGCTAATCTGACACCGTGTCGGAGGTTTACATGTACATGGGGAAACTGTTGAAAGACCCAACTGCTCATTCATACTTTGACTCCTCTGCCAAATCATGCATATTATGTTTATAAAGTAAAAGCCTGAGAGGGAAGCCGGCCCACGTTGTTTGCTTAAGATAACTCAGACAGGAAGCTGGCCATTAAAGCTCATGGATTTCCACTTCACCAGCGTCTGTCCCTTCTTTATTTTACCGTTTAAACACATTAATTAAACACGAAGGGTAAATAAAAGTGAAAATATCCGGACAGAGTAAGAATGAAATTTAAATATACCTATAAATGTATTTTTAGAAGTAAAATGTGCGGTGCGGTTGATATATAACAAAAGTATGCAGCTGGCAAAGACAACCAGTAATTTCCCCACGCCGCAGTTATGACTAGCTTGATAGCCATTTCATATGCGCGCCCACTGGAGGTTCATTTAAGGTTATGAGAATCGTACCTGTAATTGTGCTAATGCCCCGCTCGCACTGTGTATCCAAGCAAAGCACGGGACTGTTTTGAGAGCTCAGTCTGCGGGGGAAAGCGAAGATTTTGCAGACCGAGTCAGTGGCCTACACACAGACTAAACTTTCGACAAAAGAAAAGAGACCCCTGTTTGGCAAAAGGGCTGAGAGTTTAAATAAACAGAGCAGGCGGCGAAGGCCAAGGTCGTGTCTGCGTGGCTCCATATCAAGCTTGCCGGGTGCCGGCGTTTGGCAGCTCCAGCAAACCCCGGCTGCTTTCCGCACCTGTGAAAACTAGACGCCCAGATGTCAACATCAGCAGAAGTGAGGCGAGATGTG
The DNA here is from genome assembly GCA_901007715.1 of Dactylopterus volitans. Taxonomy (NCBI): domain Eukaryota; kingdom Metazoa; phylum Chordata; class Actinopteri; order Syngnathiformes; family Dactylopteridae; genus Dactylopterus; species Dactylopterus volitans. The sequence continues at coordinate 9,018 of CAAKHG010024242.1, forward strand.
GCACCGCAGCGCAAACACAAAAGAGTCAGAAATTGCAACAGCGGCGACGCCAAACAAAGCTTGGACGGCACAGTTGCTTGGAGATCAAGGACTACCGTTGTTTCTGTGGCTGCTTTTCCACGCTTGGCTCTCCCATGTCTGGTTTTTGAATCAGTTTAAGTGTTAGACCGGTGGGGTGGAAAAAAAAAGGGGGCGAGAGCGGGTTGGCAGGCTGGGAATAGTCATTTACACCCAAATCTCTCCACTCTTAAGCACAACAGGAAAACCAATGCGGCACGTTTGAGTTTCCTTGAGTGAATGTCATCAGAGCGGGGACTCTTTTTTTTCCATTTCATCTCCTCGAAAATCGTTCGTCCAATCTTCTTCACGCTGTCGTGCGTACCGCCGCGGACCCAGACGAGCGCGTCACAGAGTTTCGAAGTCGTACGCGTAAGCGGTCGTCGCGTTTTGGACCAAAGCTGTTTTTCCGTTGCAAGGCCCTGATCCTGTCCGCTCCCTGACCCCGGCTTAACATAAAAGGTCAGAATCCCTGCGAGCGCTACGTCTCACATGTGGCTGGTTGGACTACAGAGCTGCTAACGACCTGTACTATGGTATTTAGAAAGTGGGTGCATGCTAAATGAAAGCGGTTCATGGATTCTGCATCGCTGCCAACTTAGCAGCTTTTCTCACCGCAAGAGTCCAACTCTGTGAACTCGGATCATTTATTTATACAAGTCTACTACATTTATTTGTTTACGTGTTAGCAGTGTGTTTTGTTTGTTTGTTTTTTGTTTCTTTTTGGTACCAGGTGTGTACAGAGATGTGAACTCATTTGGGTTTAGGCAAAAGCTTGACCTTCATCTGACCTGACCTCTCCAACCTGAAGTCACGCTACCGTTGGAACAGGAGGTCTGGTCAGCCAGTCAGATGCTAGTTAAGTGGACAACCTGGACGAAATGGAGAAACATCACATGGAGACATGAAAGTCCATAACATAGAATCGCCATAGAAACACGCTGCCGCAAACAGTCCAAATTATGAAATGGGAGAGGTTTGGTGAGCAAGTGTTTGTTGTTTTTCTATCCATTTGCTGAAATACAGTATGTCCGACTAATGTCTGCGTAGATTCTCAATCATCCAGGTCATGGTAATCCTAAGAGCTTATGAAGAGGGGAACTGGGCTTCCTTTTGGTTGTAAAAATGTTGAAATGCTTGAGTTATAAAATCTTACTCCCTATCATAAAAGCAATAAGCAGACATCTAATTTCCTCAGTTCTCCTGCTGTTTGTTGCTCTTGTTGCTGGAATTTCTGTCTCACTGTCACGCATTTTTGAGCTTTGGTAGAACAGAGAATGGCCTTGAGGAACAGCAGCTATTTGGTGTTTTAGCTCCACGGTCGCTGCTGTATTCCTGTCTGCGTGCTCTTGTCGTGGCCAGCTGCGCTCATCTGGGCCTCTTTTGCAATGCTATGGCCGCAGAGCCTCTGAGAATGCCTGTGTTTGTACTTCTGTCCACACACTCCGTTCACCAGCGGGGACTGTGTCAACACACCAGCGCTCAGTCATGGTAGTTGTAGGTTAAAAGTTTGACCTCGCGCCGTTTGATCTGTGTAGACGAGGGGAAGAGCCACCTCGGTAATTGGCGTCAGGACTTTATCCCAGCCAGACCACACAAAGCTGATTTAGTCCTCGGACGCTGGCTTAGAGTAAATCTCTTGATTATTATAAAGAATTCAGACTGCCTTCATGCCAAAGTGCTGCTTTTTTTTTTTCTCCTGTTTGGCGTCTCTGCTCATTTGCATTTTTGAAGCTTTTCATGGGAATTATTTGCATGCCAGCAATGCAAGTCAAATACCAGCATACATTCTCGCCTTGTTGCACTTTTGTGACTTTTTTTTTTTTTTTGCAGAAAAGTTGCAGCCATCGCACATGAATCTGTTATGCCAAGACGTCCAGTGCTAATCTGGTCTTTGTGTTGGGTACCAGAGCAGGAACTGGGGTGCCCCTTTTCCCTCCCGTGACCCAAAACCGGTTCTCCTCCGATGTAGATCCTCATCATCTTGCCCTTTTTCTCTGGCCTCCGGGGGAGCAGTGAAGCACAGGTGCATCCTACATAAAAGTCAGCTGACGTCTAATAGAAGAAGAATTTTTCTCATTTGGCAGCTCTGGCTCTGCCGTTCTTTCATCCTTTACCCACATCCCTCTCTCACACATCCTTACTCGGTGGTGCTAAGAAGCGTGACCACATCAGCATAATGAAAAGCACCCCTTGTTGACCCCCCCCCTCCCATTCTGCAGTTGTCAGGTAAAACCTGTCGTTCTTCTACTTTGTCCCGCTTGCTTCTCTTTGTTCCACCTCCGCATTGCTATTCTGTCTCTTACCATGAGCACAGCGGAGTTAGTGTGGAGCTTCTAGCGCGGAGTGCCAGCAGAACACAGCAACCCGCCAGTCTGGCTATGCAGGGTTTCTATTGCTCTTGTAGGCTGATCACTGTCGTTCTCGGGCATGACTCAGCTGTCAAAGGCAAACCACTGCAGACAGTGGGGAGTCGCCGTGACGGAATAAGAGACAGACAGGCATTAAGAGGGAAGGAAGCAGGGTGAAGCGGGCAGGTTGAGTCCACCTCCATCCTGCGGTCTGGCCGTTATCCTCTGTTGTAATCTGAGCCAGCAGAAATCAGGCGCTATCCGTTGAAGAGTGGAAGCTCATGCAAGCGTCAGACACTGTCTGAGACTTAAAAGGCCCTTTCTTAGAGCTTTTTATGAGCTTTGGACAGATACTTTGATGACACATCTGGGTGACATTCAGAGGGCATGAGCATGGGAATGCTCACCGTCTTTAAAAATGCCTCATCTGAAGCAAGTGAGGTGTTCAAGACCTTGTCGGAAATTGGTCCCGCTTTGCGTTGCATGTGGCACGGTGCATCCCTGTGCCATACCAAATAAATCCCACGTCCACGTTTCTTTGCCGTTTAAAAAAAAAAAAAAAAAAAAAAAAAACCCTCTTTAGGTAGCGTGTGTGGGCTTCGCAATAAAACCTGTGTGTGGCCTTCCCTCTGTGTGTCTTCAGACAATGCCAGCCATAGTTAAAGTGTGATGGAGATGCCTTGTGCCTGCCAGGAGCGGGACAGAGCAGCAGCAGCCATGTCCAAAGAGAAGCTGCCTCTCTCTGTGGCCTCTTTGACTGCAGAGCTGCCGCACACCAGCGTGGATGATGCCGTAAATCACGTCGACTGGCACCGGCGGAGACGAACGTCTTTGAGCTGAATTATTTTTGCCCCCTTAACACTGCAGTAGTTTGGCTTCAAAAGCAAAAGCCGGAAGATGCAGCCTCTGACCGTCGCATACGCACCATAAATCACAACTAAAAACTCTTACTCAACCCTTCCCTCTGTTCTTAAAGCCTGGAAGGGGAGGTCCTGCATTTTAATTAAACTTGCAAGGTCTGTTGTGTTTGTCAAACCCATATTGGTGTTTGTGTTTCTTAAGTCCCTGCTTTCATTTTGGTTTACGACCACGCTTTGAACTGTGTCTCCCCGCTCCCCCACAGTGAAATTTCCAGACACTGTGGGACAGGAGTGTCTGCGTCAAGGGACGCTCAACCGCAGCACAACCTTCTATCGTCGGTTTGTCACTGTGGATGAGAATTTTAGACGTGTATTTTTGGCCAGTTTTTTTGTAACCAAGAATCAACAATGTTTTGGTTTTTGAAGAAAAAAAAAATTGGGGGGGTGAATAGAGGTGGAAAAAATACTGAAAGTTTTTTGTTTACTGTTTCAAATACAAAATTTCCTGGCGAATGGTGAGCATTTAAGCGTGTTGGTATTTGTGGAAATACACATCCGCCCTCAATTCAGGAACGCCATCACACCTCGACAGCGTTCCTGGTCTGGTTCTGAAAATCCTGTGGCGTAGTTGAGCTTGACCTATTTCTGCGTCTAAATAAGCCCCGAGATACATGCTCTGGAAATTGTACGCTAGATGTGATGAATATAGCAGGTCCTTCTGGGACAAACAAACAACTTCCTCAGCCACCGCTGCTGCCACGACCACTCCTTAGTAGCATGAACCTTCAAAGAGACAAACCAAGTCTGAAAAGCACAAGTCCCTGGTTTCTGTCTTCGGTTTATGGCTTTAAAGCGGAATGAGATGCTGTGACATGTGTAACTTTTGGGTTTCTCGCTGTGCGAAGCCTTTTGTTCTTTTGTTTATGCTTTTGCCTTTGCACCGTCTTAATTTTAGAACACTCAAAGTGGCAGTCCCGACACTTCAGTTCTTCCATGCAAGCGGATTTTTAACTCAATTTGGGTTCATTCACACCACTGCAGCCTTTTGAAGGTTACCTCATACTTGTACTGACATTATTTATAATAAAGCAAATCAACTTTTAGAACAATAGTGTGGCATTGAGGTTGTTCGCTCTGTAGCCAGGAGTTAGATTAGCATGATTGGAAGCTAGAGAAAAAGGGTGGCGTTGCTTGATTATTGCACAGAGCGCACAAATGAAACTTTTATAAGAGTTAATACGTCAGGTTCAAGGTTGCTGGTTGGTGGATTCTGTCAGAAAGAGCCAGGCCAACGGCTTTGGACAGAGCTGCACACATGAAAGAAGCCAGCAGGCTTCTGGCTTGCTAGCAAAGTTTGCAGGGAGACAACTGATCGTCTTCCAAAATTGTTTGTAAACTAAACTAAGTTTTTGTATCACAGGAAGCAGAGATACCAGCATGTCGTATGTGGTCATCCTAACCTACTAGTAAACAAAGCAGCCATTAGAGAGGGCTTATCTGCTCACCCTCGCGCCAGTCAGCTCCTCTTCCTGTGTGCTCTAAATTTAGAGAAATATAGAGCTTATTTGCTGGAGTTGATATGACACGCTAACGATTCGACAAACGCATCCAACCAAGACGCGAAAAAAACAACAACAAACAAGCAGGCAAGGAGTGCAGGGAGAGACTTAAATCAGGCAGGGCAGAAACAATGCTGGCAATGCTTGGATAAGAGAATGCAGTGGAAAATTCCCAGGCCAAGTTTAGAACCAAACCAGGAGCGAAGTGAAAGAAGAGGGTGAAGTTTTGGGGTTGGAGAGAGCGGGGAATATGGACGCTGGGTGGGTGTTGGAGGGTTTTTGAGGGAGGAGTTGCTGGTTTGTGCAGAGGCTGCTCGCTGTGAGACTGCAGTTCCTCCTTAATTACAGCTCTGCTGGAAGACAAGGCCAGACACGCTCTGCCTGTGCATCTGTGTGAGTGTGTGCAGCTCCGGGAAAGTCACGAACGCTCACAACATGCAAACGCTATGGAAGTAACAGCGAGCACGAGCAGCAGATCTGCGCAGTTTCAGGAAATCCTCGTCCACCGCACTTAATGAAGCGCACACCAAATCGAATGCTGAATCTCCTCTTAGACTAGTTTTCTCTGTTTAGGCCATGAGATGAGATTTTGTCCATTCTGTTACGTCATGGCCTTCGGACGCAGTTTAAAACATTCTTGCAACTTCTGAGAGTGTTTCACCTTCGAGTATTCAAATCTTCATAGTCCTCTGAGCAATATAGAACTACGTCCACGCCAGGCTTTCTGGCATAAACAAGTTGAGCCATGAGAAGCCCTCCGTCGCACACAAGCCTCGTATTGCCTCTGCAAACGGTTATTTTGGGAGTCCATAATTACAAAGAAAGGACTGACTTTGCTTCTCGACAGCTCACCCACAGCAAACGCACTCACCACTGGCAGCGCTGGCTGCAGAGCCACCCAGCTCACTTTTTAAAAAAAAAAAAAAAGGAAAAAAGAAAAACAGCCTTATGCAAACTGCTGATCGCTATCTTAAGTTTTATTTAACAAACCGTTATTCTCGGATTTAAAGTACTTAACCTGCCACTTTGATTTGAATGGAGCGCAGTGTGATGCGCGTACGCCCACTGGTACGCAGGGAAGGCCCTTAACGCTACAAATACTGTGCATCGCCAGCGCACCTATTACTCCCGCTGAAAGCAATCAGATGTGCTCAACCTCGGAGCATTGGAAGTCATTTTATTTTCTCCATTTATTGACCCTGGTCAGAAGTTCACAGGCCTCAAGGCAAAACACATCCAGAGCGAAATCCATTCAATATGGAAGCTTGTGCAAATATGGCTGTACGTACCATGTGCAAGTGGACTCCATGAACTGTGTTGAGGCTGTGTCCTTCACCCGCTATAGTCCCATGTTTTCGGGGGTATGTGTGCTGGTTTCTGATCAGTGAGAATTTGCATCCCGAAATGTGGGGAGATTTGGAATACTATACTGCATTGAGTGCTGGATGTCCATGTTGGGTAGCGGCATCCACATTAACATGGCAGGATTAAGTTTTGCAACTCGTCTACTCTGTGTTGTTTTGAAATGGACTGACTTTGTCTGTCTTATCGTCATTGTTTCATTGTCGCTTCGGGCCAAGCCACACTGACGAAAGCAGTCGGGGCTTTCCTTTTTAATAAATGGAAATGGGCTGGATCTAGTTATTTATGGTATTTATTGGTATTAGATAATATGAACTAGATTAAACCATGATATGTCCCATCATCCCTTCACCCTTTGCACAGTATTGTACATGCTACTGCATTAAAGCTAATTCTGTGTGTGTGCGCGTGTGGGTGTGTGGGTGTGTGTGTGTGGGTGTGCATGCGTGTGCGCGCACTCGAGGAATTAACCCCCAGTCATCTAAAACGCCAAGTGCAGCCATATTTAGGTCATGAGGCTAAAACAATGAGACAAGCTGTCATGCCCCTCACTAGTCTGGCAATTGTTTTGCCTTTACATGCAGAGGGGCGGCTGTGATTGGCTGGAATTGAACCAGCGGTATCTCTGATTGGCTGTCACAAATCACCAGAGCTGGCAATGAGCCTGACAGCAGCAGTTTAAAAACTTCAGCATCAGCAAGTAAATTGATTGCGCTTAGAGACGGGCTGAACGATTCAAAAATACCTCGTATTCCCCTCACCATCACCCCTCATACCTTTTTGATAAATGCACCTGTCAATCAGGGTGTAGTCTCGCTCCTTAGTGCCAAATGAAAGGAGATAAGTGTTCATGGTAGATCTTTAACGCTGGTTGTGCGTCATCCCTCTTTCTCGGTATCAAAAGAAAGCAGAGACCGTCATCGTCGGAGCATTCGGGATGCAAACTTTTAATAAAGTTTCCCATATTCATATTTTACCTAAGGCCTTGATCTTTTCGCGAAATGCACCGTCTTATGAGCTCCTGAGCTGACTCACAAAGGTCTGGCAGGAACAGACAGGCACGTGAGAAGACGCTGCCCCTTACGTCCCCTCCACCCTCACCCCCACGCCCCCTCCCTCTCCAAACATGTGGGCCACGAGTTGGTGGTTGGATCAGGCCAACTCAGCAGTTCAGGATGGGAGAGGAAGGAAAG
>CAAKHG010024245.1:0-18532 GCA_901007715.1 Dactylopterus volitans
AGAACCTCCTAGCAGGCTGACAGCTTCCTGATCTGCTGCGGCGGCGAGGCTCATTCACACGAGCCTGACTCATTGTGTGTGCACGCGCGTGCGTGTGTTTGTGTGTGTGTGTGTGTGTGTGTGTGTTGGGAGGCGGGGTTAGGGTGGAGGGCGGGGTTAGGGTGGAGGGCGGGGTGTCGGGGAGGTAGGAGGAGACACAAATAAGCACGTCTTCATTTCACCCTATTAAACATGTGTCTTGACTTCACAGTGACCTTGACCTTTGACCCTCTGGCCACCTCAGGCTTGGGGATCAATCCAAAGGAACTCCTACCAGGTCTTTCTGAAATATCATGCTCAGAGTGCAGTGAAGTTGACCTTTGACCCTGATGCCATAATCGTGACTTCAGAGCGGTGACTTCAAGATGACCTTTGACCTTCTAAATCTCCTCATCCTGGAGCGTCAGTCTAAAGAAACTCCCAAAAGGCGCCTGAGATTAAAATATGAGACAGACACATATCGTGTCACACTGACCTTGACCTTTGACCCCTCTAACCTCCACAATCTAAATGAGTTTGTCAGTGCCAGTTGACATTCAGGACAAAATCTTTCTGACACATCACATAAACGACGCGGATCACAGCGAGGCTGACCTTTGACCTCTGGGTCTACAAACTGCCATTTCATCGATTTTGTCAGAAGCTCAGATGAGAGCTGGAGCACAAAAAATAACACAAAAAATAACACAAAAAAACGTGTTTTGGGAGGTCACGGTGGTCTCGACCTTTGACCCCTGACTAGCCAAATCTGAACGGCTCATCCGAGGTCGACGAGGGAGGACGAGGTACCTTTGCCCGCTTCCTCAGCAGCTTGGCCAGTCGCACCACGTAGGGCTTGAACTCGCGCTGGTGGGTCCCCTGACGCCGCACCTCCAGCCCGGAGTCGTCGGAGGCCTCGGGGATGAAGGCCCAGCGGTACCTGCGAGACACACACGAGCAGAGAACGCCGTTACGAGCGCCGCTTCGCCGGGTGGGTTATGGCGTGCTGGGGCCTCGGTGTGGGCGGCACTGACATCTGGAACTGGGGCAGGCTCTCGGGGGGCAGCGCCAGCGCCAGGTCCAGCAGCTTGCAGGCGGACAGGTAGAGGTTGAGCCAGCGCTGGCTGTTGTAGGAGGTGGAGAACCCGTTCCCGCCGGAGTAGGTGGTCTCCAGCCCGGCCACCGACGGCCCCGACGTCCTGCAGACAAGCAGAGACGCGACAACAATCAGACCCCACGCTGCTCCGGCGTTGCGGGTTCCGGCGCCGACGCCTGAACGTACCTCGAGATGTCCTCGTCTGCGGTCAGCTCCTGCTCCATCAGCAGGAAGACCTGGACCTGCGGGCACACCGAGGTGATCCTCATTAGGCTTCCGCTACCAAAACCGACTGCTAGGATGCATTTGCAGCGATGCGGCTAACCCTCGGCTAGCCAGCTAACGTTAGCTTTGGGGCCTAAATACAAACCCCTCTGGTCCCAGGAACGGTGGAACTGCATAACCTCTGCTAAGTTCTGTCCACCACATTTGCGTTTCTCTCAAGAGCCGTTAGCGCTGACTTGTATGCTAGCTATGCTAGCTAGTTCGACGGGAGCGTGCGCGGGCGGGCGGGCGCTCACCAGCTCGGTGATCATGGTGGGCCACAGCGAGGTGAGGTGCTGGGGCGACATGCGCAGCAGCAGCACCCTGAAGAACAGGAAGACCTGAGCGTGAAGGATGGGCACCTGAGGCAGACGCAGACTCTCCACCAGACGCTCTGAACACACACAAAAGCGCACACACACACACACACATTCAAGCTCATCACACAAGCCTTTCTTTCGTTTTTGTTTTTTTGGGATCCTGCGCTGTGTGTACTTTTACCTTGTATGTCCGGCAGGTACTTCTGGTACTGGTCCACCTCGCTGCTGTAGATGGTGAAGGCCAGGCGTTTGAGCAGCATGGCCCTCTGCTCCAGCTCGGCGTCCCTGTTGGTGAACAGGCTCAGCGAGCTGCTCTGCGCCACTGCGACCCGGGCTGGAGGTGGAGGTTGGGAGAGGGGGGAGGGGCACGAACGCACTTTAGCACGCTACACGCCACGGCGCCACGCCCCCATGACGACGACGGCGGCGGCGGGCTGCTGCGTTTCTAATATGCCGCATTTCCTCATATACATTTCCGGTTAAGACTTATTAACACTCACTCATGAGGTCTCGGAAGGTGGTCTTATCATGAGTCATCAGGTGGTCGACGATGGCTCTCCAGCTGCAAAAGCAGGAAGTCGATGATGTCACACTACCATTATACGTTTGACACGTGAGCCTGACATCAGCTGGTGGAACACCTGGCTAAACTGCTTTAAAGAATGATCAGTCTGTCATTGAAATATCCCGAAAACTGACAGGAAACGCTCAGACTCTTCTTCTCTGCACACATAGAAGCGTAACCCTCTCCACTAATACTACTGTGGCATGTTTTATCATTTTAAGGTGTTTTCCCACCAGGAGAGGAACATCATGGAGGCTCAGGACCAATCAAGAAAATGGAGGACGGCGTGATGGCGGCTGCGTCTCTGTTGGCGGCGGGCGGGGTTTCGTGATGGTAAGCGGCGACCGGCTAACTTGGTTCCGCTCTCAGAGGCTAACGCTGACGGCGGCTGCGTACGCCGATGGTGTCAGACATACTCTCGAAAGGGGACAGTTGCCGGTGCTTCATTGGCTCACGCTGACCAATCACAGCACACTTTCAGCTCCTCTCCTGTGCCTGCCCTGAGGGCGGGGACGGCTAGCGGCCGCTTACATGACCAGGCTACATCTGCAGTGACTTAGATGACTTCCTGGGTTACGGTGTTTTTGGATTTTCAGGTCAAAGTGAAGTTAACCTTTGACCTTTTATATTTAAAAAAAAAAAGAAAAAAAGTCAGCACTTAATTCTATTAGACATTTTGAAATTAAGTAATAACCTGAGAGTGAAATCTTGACTTTTGAGTAAAAAACATGTGACTATGAAATCACAGTGACCTTTGATCACCAACCTTTAAGGGCTTCACTCCCATTATGTGTCGGATATAGCAAAAGAATAAATCTATACAGGCATTCCGGAGACATTGTGATCCCAAGACCCTGACCTTTAACAGCCAAAATCTAACCAGTTCCTCCTCGAGTCCACGTGGACCATCATGCCGGATTGGAAGACTCAGAACAGACCGCACCACCCGACTGGAGCAGGAGCTCCCCTGGTTGGGAAACGGCCTCTAAAAGGTCGGCGTTAACTCGAGTACTCACTGGCTGACGCAGGAGGAATCCATCTGGAAGAAGGTGTGGTCCATGAAGAGGTCGAAGGCCTCCTTCTTCCAGGCGCGCCGGGTGTACTGGTACCCGCTCAGGCTGCTCAGCAGCTGGATGCAGGCCCGGTAGCTGGGGGCGTTGTGAGCACTGCCACCGGGGATCATGGGAGAAGAAAATAAAAAAAACACGACATGCAAAGCTGATTTCACCTTCACAACGATGGGATGAATCTGATCACGTGATGCTAAAAAGGGGTGTGTGGCCCCACCTGTGGTTGCGGAGGTAGGGAACGACGTAGTGCATGATGTTGACCAGCAGTGGAATGACCCGCTCCTTCTCGTCGCTGTAGAACACCATGTCCAAAAGATGAGCCAGCACCTGCCGAACAACCGCAGGTCATTCCCGTCCCTCTAACGGTTAAGCTGATGGACACTCGGAGATGATGAGTGCCGTGGTGTGTTAAGAATGGTGTGTGTGTTTGTTGGTGGTGTTAATGGGGAATATGGAGCGTTCCCCTGAATTTTATTTGGCAGAGAAAAACTTATGGCGAGGTGTGCGATATCCCCTGCAGATACTCCGGCAATATTGGCCGCAGACCTTCACTGTGGAACGTGTGGAACGTGTAGCACGGACGGCGGGCGACGCGCAAAATGGCGTAACTGTGTGCATGCAGTATTTGAACGCGTGTGCAGGATATTTAAAGCTCGGTGGGAGATGCGTGGACCATGATAGGCTGGGGAGGGGAGACGCCCTCCATGAAATCCACATTTGAGCAGGTGTGACGGTCGATGTGCGTATGTGGCCTCAAACTTGCCAAAAACAAAGTTCTCCATTCTAAGAAGTCATCTCACGTTCCTCCCTTTCACCATATGCTCTCAGTCACCATGGCAACCATGGCTGTAATTTCGTGACGAGCCGTCTCTAAATATTTATCTGCTTTGATTGATTTTCCACGAACGGCGACGGCTTCGGTAGCGCGGCAGGATCTCGCCACTGCGTCCACGCATTTATAAGCTGCCGGAATCTGCCCCAACGAGCCCTAACGAGCCCCAGCGTGCGCCGGCGTTAGCGCAGCTGTGAGGACGACGCGGGCGCTCGGCGGCGGCGGCGTGCCGGCGACCCGCTGCGCCGCTTTTTGCACACGTGTTTCACCTCTGCCAGCAGCGTGAGGGCGTGAACGCTGTAGACCGACGGCGTGAAGCTGGAGGTCTCCGTCACCGTCAAATCTGGAACACACACACACACACACACACACACACACACACACCCCAAACGTCAGCGTGAGCCACACCGCAGACCGGACCGCTCACGCCAGCACGGGTCCAATTGTCATCTGCTTTTCGTACATGGAGCGGCCAGAGTTTCTCATTTCCAGATTACGTTTTACACTCGATTTAGCTGGATTACATTAATCCCCGACATGAAAATGCCTCGCTGGTATAAACACAATAACACCGTTGTCACACTGGACCAAAAAGAAAAAAAAACAATAACGATGTGGATTTTCAGATCACCTGCTATGACACCTGCTGAGGTTCTGGACACAGACACTCATTATTCTGGAACATTATTCATGGTTCTAATCCTCTGAGACCATTCTTTTTTCTTTTTTTTTTTACAATTGTTGTTATTCCTGGATTTATTCCTCTAATAACACTTGTATAACATCAACCCTGTCAGGCATGATCAAGCTATATAATATCATGTTTTTTCAGAACAACCTGGACTTTTGGAATATTTGGGCAGCAATAATTCACTTGAATGTATAAATAAGTAACAACCACAATAAAATAAAATAAAAACCGAAACACGTTATCTTAAATAAAAAACAAAAGCTTTTTTTTGTTCTTTTGTTTGTCTTGGGAATCAGAAAGTTAAAAAAAAGCAACATTCTAGGTAAAACAGTTGTAACAATACTCTCACTTGTTCAGAAAATGGCTGTATAGAGTTTGAGGTGATTACTGGTGAGAGTCCAGAAATATGGCTGGCTAGCATCACTAAGGTTCGAAGGATTTTGATGATTGAAAAAAATGATAGAACACTGACAGAGGACATTAAATATTAGACCCACGATGATGGATTTATTGTCCCTGAGGAGACACCGTGGTCCCAGGCTGAATAGGAAGCCCGTGGGAGCGAGGGAATGCCACGATCACACGGCCGCTAGCTTCCAGTGAGGGGCTGCGATTTATGGTTAAAAGATTATGACGCAATTATGAACAACACACTCATATGTGAGCGAGAGGCGAGCGATTCGCTCAGCAGTGACGAGGAGGCAGAAACGGAGCCGCAGTTTATTGAGTGTGAAAGAGGGACTGATGCAAAAGAGATTAAAGTGCAACCAGCGCGTCAGAGTGGCTGAAACCATGATGGTTTCTACTGGTTTCCACAGTCTGAGACCTCAGATGTAACACAAGCCCTGCACGTTTAAAAAAAAAAAGAAAAAAAGAAAAAACCCTGCACATATTAGCTGTGTTGGCTGTGTTACCAAACCACAGCTCCTCTTGCGGATAAATCTAAAAAAAAAAAAAAAAAAAAAAAGCGCCTTTCTCCAGTGAACCGACAGGGACCAGTGAGCGTGAGCAGCCACGCACCTTCCACATCCGCCTCCAGGCTGGCTCCGTCCACGACGATCTGAGGAGACGCCTTCACCTCCAGGTTCCTCCTCAGCCACGTGGTTTGCTCCAGGGAGGAGCCGGCGATGGTCACGATGGCCTCCACCACCTTGTGGGTCACATCCTGGGCACGGAAGAACAGCATTCAGCACTCAAGTCCAGCTTCCTCTTGTCGTTAAGGACGTTAATGCCGTTAATGAATCTCAAAGGTGATAATGACTATAAGTCTGCGACAGGGGATCGCATACAATTAAAAAGGAGCAATTCAGTGTCATCTCGTTGTAAGATACAACGCAAGCGAGCACCCCGATTACCTGCAGCTCTCGCTGGTCCTTCTTACTCTCCAGGTTGGGGTTCTTCAAGATGAACTCATTAAGAACTCTAAAAGAAACGAGGGAATAGGGAGCCATGTTGGAGGTGTATCAAGTGAAATGAGGTGCGGTCTCTACAGACTGATTTACTCAAGACCGCACAGAGTGTAATGTAAAAAAAATAAAAAATAAAATCCAAATGAGGGACGGGGGAGAAACCTACCCGAGTATGAGGAACTGCCCGGGGGCGGGAAGGCCTAACTGGACCGAGTCCTTCAGCAGCGCCAGCAGAGACAGCCAGCTATCAACCAGACTGGAGACAGGAATCCTGGGAGGGGAAAGGTCACGTGGCGGGTTAGAAGCAGCAAATATACCTAAAGAGTACACACCAATCAAGATAAACTATGACCAAAATATTAGGGACAATAACAATTATCCAAATATATCAACACCTCTCTCACACACATTCAATCACAATTCAACATAAAACTCCTCCTGAAGGGAGAAGTGATTGCAGGGCTGTTGTATTATACTCTATGGTGAACACGCGGTGGTCGTAATGTTATGGCTGGTGGGTGTAAACACAGTCTGGACCGATGTTACGCGGGAACGGACTCACCTCTGGACGTAAGCATAGAAGAACTGCAGCATGCAGACCTCCAGTGACAGATGCTTCTGTGGGGAGAAATACAGATATTCAATGAACGACCACAAGTGGAACGGGAAGACCAAAGTTTTCTACAAACAGAAGCCCAAAAAATAAAAAAATAAAGCTACAGTCAAACACAAATCGAAACGCATTTGCTGCAGGAGAGCGTCTCATTCTCTGTGGCTGCAGGGTTTCTCACTCTCCATCTTCGTGTTGTTTATATCACCACCGGTATGTGCGTGGTCTGGTTTTCTCACGTTTAAGCAAATTTGTGCTGCAATTTTCAACAGCTCCGCTGGCGTCCGGGAAGAAGCTAACGGACCTTAGCCGCTAGCGACACAAACCTTGTCCTTTGCGATGGCGGGCGGCTGTTTCAGAACCTCCTTGACGGTCTGCACGACGGTCTCGGTGCGCATGGCGCTCACCGACCGGACCAGCTCCACCAGCAGCAGCTGCTCCTCGCTGGCCACCGGGATCACCTGGAATTAAAAGCGCAGAACGTTGCTGGATTGAACGCCTGATTTATTTCAAGCTTCAACATTTCTTTTTCAGTTATTCTCGTTCACTTTATTAAAAAACATTCCATCACCCACTTTATTTCTGACGGGATTCTTGATCTGTTTCCTCTCGTTCCACACGTACGCGATGGCGGCCATGAAGTGCGTGGCGTGGTTCATGGAGATCGGGCCCAGCAGCTCCAGGATCTGCTGGCGGAGGTTCTGTGGAGGTCGGAATGTGAGCGGCGTGTGAAAGTTAAAAGTAGCTGAGCAGCTGCCGACCCGGTGAACCGCACCAAAGGGGAGACATTTCATTTCCAGATTATAGATCATATTCCACCGTCATATATTAACTGGCACAAATAAAACTTGGGAACATGAGAAGTATTAACGTGGCGCCGCCGTTAAGCTCTGAGAACACTACCGATATGAGATGCTCCCGACAATTAAACTATCCGGCTTATATTGGCTGTCAACTAACCCTCCAGTGGGGACTAGAACTATGTGATTATTACAAATAAAAGCGCTCATGTATCTCATATCAGCTCTGAAATAGTATTATCAGCCACCTCCAGAAAAACGTGCACCGTCTGGAGCAGGCAAGTAACTATCGGGGGAAAAACACTGAGCTACATTTGCTGTCAAGACCTCTGATCCAAACACCACACATGGAGCTCGGACTCCCTCTCTGAGGACCATCTAAGGCAGCGGTCCCCAAACTTTGGCCCCGCCTACACATTTGGCCCCGCCCCTTGAACAATACCAGAGATGCGTTTTGATTTTTTTTTTTCATATACAGTGCGTGACAAAAATATAGGACCACCCATTTTTAGGGGGGCAATTATTTTTTTTAGATAAATAGTGTTATTATTTATTTCCTGACTTTTTTTCTGTGAAGAACCCAGAGAGGGTTATTTGGTTATGTGTGGCTTTCTGGAAAACAATACATTTTTACGTTTAGGCGCCCCTGCCATTGTCACACTTTTTCTGTTACAGGGAAATGAAAAGTTATGTGGCCCTCACAGGAGAAGGTTTGGGGATCCCTGATCTAAGGTGAGACTAATCCGGCTTTTAAGGTTAGCTGCTAAACGCCTTTTCAGTTTGTTCATGGACGCCACACGCTACAGTTTCCTGCTCTGCATCCCTCTGATGCTGCGGAAAAAACCTCAAACTGAGCGGTGAGTTCATGTGTTCTATCTGGGCGAGACGTCCCTCGCCAACCCGCTGGACTTGCGGAGACTCGCTTCTGAAAGGCGAGTCTTTAAAGACGGAGGTGGGGCCGCTCGACGCACCTTGGTGGAGCCCAGGTTGATGTTGGAGGTGGAGGCGGCGGAGGCGGCCGCCGGCTTGTCGGAGCTGTCGGCCTGGTGGAGGACGCTCCACAGGAGGGTGACGGAGGACATGATGGTGTGGAGGATGGAGAGGATGCCCGAGCGAGCCTCGGCCAGGTGCTTCTGGTCCACGCTCACTTGCAACTGCGAGGCGACGGAAAAGGGTCGGCATTGTTGGGTGTCGTGATTGTGTTGCCACACAATCACACGTTTATGGGGAGGCTGAATTTGCTGCGGCCAATGGCGCCCTCACCTGGTGATACTGGGAAGTGGGGTCCAGCAGGCAGTAATGGATGATGGCAGTCACGCCCTCCAGCACCGTCAGAATCAGGTCAGGGGGGATGCAGAGAGCCATCCACTGGGGCCTGTGGGAACCATGCAAAACTGCTCGTCAACGTGTCACTTCTGAACGTCGAGCGCTCCGCACAATGAGTAGATGGGAGGTGGGTGACGTGGAGGAGGCGGGCCGCTGCGTTTCATGGTCAAGAGTGCCCTCTAGTGACTAAATCCCGTATATGCATGTGAATGTGGTCTGGGTTATCATAATATTATGATCCGTTACTAGCAGTCCATGTGGCTCACACAGGGGCAAAAGAGGGCCAGAACCAACCGGCTCTCTCTAAATTTAGTTTGGACTAAAGGCCTCACCCCAACTGCTGTAACCTCAAGTTACTAGTTAGAGTCATTTTTGGCTCGAGAAATCGACAGCTGTTTTGAAATAATGACAATGTGTGTAGCTTAACTTCAATCAGCACAGTTCAACAGCCGCATAATAATGCTATAAGAAAATAAAAAAAATTGTTGGATTAGGCTAAAAAGATTAGTTTTTAACTTTGTTTTATCTAAAGTTTTGACTGAATCTGCCTCTGTTATGTTTATGGGTAAGGAGTTTTATAATTTGGGAGCATTGTTGGAAAAAACAAAACAAAACTGCATCTAAAGGTTCCTTTTTGGTTGGGTTCTGGCTCTCTGGCAAGTCGGCTGTGGGGGATCTGAGGGCTCGTGAAGGGACAAAGAGCAACAGGGACTCTGAAATGTAGGTCAGGCCTGGTAGAAAATCACCTAAAAACCACTATAAAAATTCTAGAGGACACAGAGAGCCAGAGTAGGTCGGCAAACACTTGAGTGATGAGTTAGTTCTTTCTTGTTTTAGTTAGCTAGTCTAGTACCAGAGTTCTGAATAAGCTGCAGTCTGTCGAAGGATTTCTTTTTTGTGCACTGCAATAGTCTAACCAGGTTGCAATAAAAGAATGAATCCGTTTTTCAGCATCTTGCTGATGTAAAAACTTAAAACTTTGGCAATATTTCGGAGGTGCCGGACTGTGGTGCGAGTCGCTACATGTGTGATCAGTACCTGGTGTCAGTTATCCCGGTCTCATAGCGGTACTGGTGCAGCAGATTGTCCAGGTTCCTGCACAGCTGCAGGGTGACGGAGGCCACCACCCTCCTCAGCACCCTCCCCATGTACGGCAGCGTGGCTGTGATGAGTCCGATCCACTGCGGGTGCATCTTACAGGCGTGGTGCTGATGCAGCGCTCTGATCACCGCGCACAGGAACATGCCCTGCGCTGTGATAGGCTGCCCGTGGAGGTACTGCAGCGATGTCATTGGCTGCTGAGGGTTGACGTGCTCCACTTCTCCGCCTAAGAAATCCAACCCCGACCCAGTGCCGCCCCCCGTGCCTCCACCTCCGGCGCCTGCCCCTGCAGATTCTCCCCCTTCGTCGGCTGGAACCAGGACTCTGTGCTCCAGGACGACGAGGCTCTGCAGGAGTCTCAGCAACTGGGACTGGATTGTGCTACAACTGTCTATCTGGTCCTCAGACAAGTTGATCACGCTGTCCTCTGATAGACCTTCCTCTACCGTGGCCACGTTGACGCCGGCTACCCGCTGGTCATGCCATTTCTGGGCGCTGAATATAGAGGAGAGCAAGCAATGGAGAACCACCTTTTGGACTTTGCACTTAGACAGGACATCGCTGATGAAACTGGCAAAGCCCTTCGCCGAGCCGTCCATGACTTTGGCGAGCTCGCTGAAGAGGAGCGTTAAGACCTCCACGCTGGTCAGCTGCATGGCCCGGTTCCCTGCCAGGTCCTGATGGCCTGCTGCCACGTGGGCAGAGTAGTAGCTTCTTAGGAAGTAGAGACAAAGTGAGATGATGATCTCCAGGTACATGGCGCTGCGGAATGAGTGGGAGTGCGAGTCCTGGGGGATGGGGCAGTAGAAGTCTTTGCCCATGACGGAGACTCTGTGACGGGCCAGGAGGTTCTGGAGCAAAGACAGCTGAGGAGTGTAGGTGTTGTTGATGCTGGTTGTGGAGATAGCATTTACAAACCCTGAGGGAACGGCTCTTAGCATGGCTGCTACTGCTGACATGGCATGGAGGGCCCGGGAGGAGTCGTACAACTGGAGGTAGAGAAGAACGTGCTGATAGAGAGGGTGGATGTTGAAACGATACGGGGAAGAGGAAGATCTTCGGCCTGCGAGGCCGACATCGCCCACGGTCACACTGGAACTGATGCTGGGCGAGCCAGCGTCACTCTCAATCTCTGACACTTCACCTTCCCCGCAGCTGTACCAGTTCTCTAGATCCAGGCTGTCCCCGAAGAAAATACTGGGTGGCCTCAGTTTTTCACCTTGGCTTGTTGCCTTCCTCTGCCTCTCACCCTCTTTCCTTTTGGATTTTTTGATCTTGGGCTTTGCCCCCGAGGACTTGTCTGCCAACTTCTCCATGAGCTTGCCTTTGAAGCTGAGCTGGGTGCTGCTATGGCTACGTTTGCGGGCCTGAGGGTCGTCCACCCGCAGGCCGTGGTCTGGGGTCACTGGTTCTGTGCTTTCGGGCAACGTGACAATGGAAGGTGATGAACTGTGGCGGGTGATACCCTCTCTGTGCTGCTCCTCTGCAGCTATATCGGCCGGTGTGACGGAGAGGAACTCCAGTGTGCCCTCAGCCAGCATCTCCGGCAGAGTTTGGTGGTGGGGGGGGCCGGAGTTGAGGTGGGGGCCAGAGGATATTTCAGATGAAGTGCTATCTGTGTCCGTCTGAGGCCAGTTTTCGGGTGGGAATGGGACGTCAAGGGGCTCTTCACCTACTAAACTCAGGACATTGTCTATCAGCTCTTTCACAACAGAGGACACAACCTCCTCTATGTAGTCTTCATAAATGTCATTTGAGGGACCAGGCAGATTTTCTAAACCATTTACAGTGCTGTTGACACCCTCTGGCTCCTCAAAGCTCCCATTTTCGACCGTTGAGGAATGAGAGCCACTTGATTCAGAACTCTGGGGCTCCACCTGCTGGACAGCAGACTGATATTCACCAGCCAGTTGTAGGTTCTCACTGCTCAGGCTCAATAAGGACAGGCTGTCACTGAGTGGGTTGACAGTAAGACAGAACGGCTCCATGTCACCTACTGCAAGACCTCGGAGCTCCTCTTGTGCCATCCCGTCCACTTGGATCTGACTGAAGTCTGATGACAGGAACGAAAAGAGGGGGAAAGGAAGAGAGAATATTTTTCACACCGACAGGAGATCGCCTTGAGATGTGCTTATCACTCCACTTCATGTCATCCCGTCACTGCATGAGCCCAAGGACAAAGTCACTATCAGCAGAGCTAAAAACTGGAACTACCGCCCCCGTGGTTGTGTTCCTCTGCGAGCCAGTGGAGTTGGAGTTAACATCCATATCTGGCTATAATAAATGTAGTGAAGACTTGAATGACTTGTATTAAACGTATTTTGAGTAGAAAAATTGCATCACTTCCTCATTTCATCCTATCAGAAATTTTCTAGCATGTTATCACAGTCTCCATCGGCCATATGCCCAAATACATGCTTTTTGATGTCACAGTGACCTTGACCTTTGACCACCAAGCTCTAATCATCCTTTGACATTTGTGTCCAATCTGATGAAATACCCTTCCGGCATTAAAAAAAAATCTAGATAAGGGGACGAATCGGGAGGGACTTTCCCTCCAGGATTTCCTGATATCGCATTCACAACAAAAGGACGTCATTACGTCAAACATGTACGGATGTACAAATAGACAACCTGGAAACACAGTGCAATGCCTCCGACCTTGGCTATCGCCAGCGTAGAGGCATTTAAAAAAAAGAGGTATAACTTACTCTCTGAGTAGCCAGAGTCCCTGGCGTAGACGGGTTCTGATGGCTCCTGCTCAGGTGGCTCGGGAAAGACCTGGGCCCAGTGGCGCTGGGCCTGTACCCTTTGAATTGAAACTCTGTGGGTCTTCGGGTGGAGCAGGAGGAGGAGGAGTGGTTCGAGGACCCGAGCGATATCATGCCTCTGAAGGACCTGGTTCAGCCAGGCCCGACCGACGGCGCTGGTACATGGATCCCAGTAGCTCAGGCTGTCGAGCATGATGAAGAGAGATCTGCCAAGTGGAAGAGGAGGAGGAAAAAAAAACAACGAATTACAGGGGAGGCGATGATTAGCACCTGTCTGCAAAAGGCAACCGCAGTAACGGTAGGCCCCGCCCCCCTACCCGAGAGGGAGCGTCGGTCCTACCTGTCAAACGTGCGATTGAAAGGAGAAGACTTGGTGAGGTTCAGATCTCGTGTCAAATGCCACAGCACAGAGAACTTCACGTGCGCGTCCAGACGGATTCTCTGAAGGAAAAAGTGTGTTTAACATGGATGGTTGTCATGGATATGTTGTGTTTAACTGCGTGTGTATGCGTGTGTGTGCACTGACCTTGTCTCTGTGCATGAGCTGCTGGCTGATGACGTCCTCGCAGGTGCTGGAGGACGGTACCAGGTTGTGGAGCTGGTAGAACAGTTCCACGCTACGTTGATGGTGCTGGGGTGTTCCTTCGCTTAACTGGCCCCACAGGATGAGAGCCACATTCTGGGGGGGAACAAAAAGACACACAGGGTCATGATTGTAATAAAATAAGACCAGCAGTGGTACCATTCCAAATCTGCCACAGGGTCTCTACCATGAAGACGTCCGTCTTGTCAGCGATATACTTCAGAATTCCCTGAGTGAGTGGGGGCCTGATGACGACCGCCACTCGACCCTGGCTGGGACTCATGGGCTGCGCGGACTCGGAGATGCCGCCGGATGACGCGCTCTCGGCCGTCACCATGGCAACCGACTGCGTGAGCCCCACCAGATCCATGAGCAGGGAAATGGCCACGCCTTGCAGGCAGAAGTCGCCGGCCAGGCAGCAGGCATCCATGAGCCTCTGCAGCCACTCTGGCAGCCGGACCTGGTCGCTGTCTGCACAAGCGCAGCGGAGATGTGTTCAGACAAAACACCTTTATCTTGTATCCCAATGGCTTCCGATCCGACTTTCCTGTGGAATCGGATAATGGTAGCAAACGCCACTTACCGATCTGTTCTTCCTGGGAGGGTGAAGCCTTCAGGTTCCCCTCCGCAATGTAGACCGGGAAACTGGAGCATTCCAGGAAGAGCTGGCAGGCAGCGGTGAAGGCGGCAACACACTCTCTCTGCACCAGCTCGGTCTCCTCCACGTGGCCGCTGTGTTGGGCCCCCTCCGAAACCAGGGTGCCCGCCAGCAGGAGCTCGCCTCTTTCGCTCTCAGCTTTGTCCAGCTGCCCCGGGGTAATATACAAGGTGATGAGGCGGGAGAGAAACTGCTGGAAGTGCTCGAGGCAGCACTGCATGACCGGTTTATCCAGGGTCTTGGTCTGAGATGGGCCCGAGGAGCGGCGGTCCGTCCGGAGCGCTGGGTGAGGGTGAGGCATGCGCTCCGCCTCCCCGGGGCCGTCCACCTGGTACTGCACAAAGTCTGTGAAGCCACTTTCGGAGGCGCGACTGCTGGGAGGGTTCTCCGCGTCCTCGAACACCTCGCCGCCGCTAGCCGGCTCGGAAGTAGCGGTAAGAGCCTGCAGGAGAGGGGAGGGTGGATGGGGAGAAGTTCAGGTGAGACAAAAGGACTGTAAAAAAGGTGCAGTGTGCCGTAAACCAGGTCAGTTGCAGATACATCACAAAAGAGCGCTTGTGACAATGATACCTTGCTGCTCACATAAAGGTAGCGCTTCCATCTCAAACCAATCATCAGATATGTGAATTAATCTGTTGGACACATTTGTGTGGTTCCCAACTGTCTACATGAGGACTAACAAGGCAGACGATGATTAAATGGCTAAGCTCTTTTTACTCCAGCTTTGTGTAAACAAACAAAAAAGAAAACCCTCAAAAACCTAAAAGCATTTTAGTGAAAAAAAACATAGCAACACGCGTAAGAATGTTTTATAAAAAAAACCCATCCAGCTGCATAAACCTCAGCAGTACAGATAGTCTCAGCACATCTGCCTCTTCACTCGGCCCCCCGACATTGTCGGTAAACCACCACTTGTGAGCCAAGTTTTCCTCTTTTCTTCTCATTTGGTGCTTCTGGTTAACTGGTACCTCGTTGTGAAAACGTGGCCCTTCATTCTAAGTTAGCCTGACTATATTTAGAACTCTTTTGTAGAACCTAACTTGACTTCTTGAGATTGCCCAAATGTTGCAGGCCTGCCTCATATGCCATAGCAACACCGGCTCTATATGAGTCAAACCAACTTTCAGACACTGATTCTTGCAACTTGCGCTAAACAAGACTCTTTCACAACACCGACAACTGATGAAAGGCTTGTTATAATCAAAATAGATGCAAAAGGGGGAAGTAAGTGCAAATAAGCCCTAAAATTCCCTCCTGGTGAGTCAACGTTTACAATAACACTCGTGGCTGCGTGAGACGAGGTCTCCGTGCAAACATCACACGGCGACGCTGCCACAGCTGTCGGCTGCGACCTGAGAGACTCGTGTGGAGACATCAGACTCGCATCCAGCCACGGACAGACGGGCTGACAGAGCCACAAGTTCTCACAGTTCTTTGTCACAGTCGGCCTTTGGGGGCCTGGAGCCTTCCCGGGATTCATTTTTCATCAAGGGCAGCATGCAGCATTCTGGAGCCTGGACTCAGATGGCGCGTCGGTTAGAACATTATCTATATGCCCCTCAGGGTGGGGGGCAGGGACGTTAGAATGTTCAGTGGATGTATGCGGGATGTTTTCCACTCCGATGGAGACGGCACACCCAGGAGGCACCACAGGCTCCTCCTCTTCCTTGGAGAGAAGCGGCGAGCTGGGCTCAGCTGTTGCTTAACCATCTTCTGTCTTTCTACTCTCTCCAGGCCCTCGTGGGCTTCGCTCAATCCGTCCAGCCTCTACCCATCTCTGGCCATGGGACAGATTGACTGAACTCGCGGTTATGCCTCACTGAGCCCTTAAACACTTAAACAACCAGGTTGCTGGACGGGGACCAGGAGGACCAGGGCGGCCAATGGAGCATTTGCTCTGAACAAGTCTTCAAATGGCTTGTGTCGAGGGAGCGTGGGATGGCGGGGACCACCCAGCCAACGGCAGCGCGGGGCAGGAGGCTGGCAGGAGGCAACAAGCACTGGACCGGGTCCTGTTCTGGGACCAGGGCCGACCATCAGAGCTTGAACTCATCGCTGTTGTTTTTTTTTTTTTTTGGGCAGTTAACTTGTAGGGGGAAGTGGGTCGAGAGGGTCAAACTGGGATGAGCAACAGGGCTCCCGCTTTCATCTGAGGGCTTCCAAAGCACGGCGGCCACAAACGGAACGATCAGCTGGCCGTGTTTGTTTGCATCGTCAGAGGTTTTTGCATGTTGGGAGCCAGTTTTGGTGCTTGTGAACACTTTTAATTTGCGACAAGCGCGAGCTAGTTCTCTGATCAGCAGAACTTTGCATCCGGGCGGAGCGACGAACCTCTAAGCGATGATCAAACGTCGGCCCAGTTATTATCAGTTAGAGGCCGGAGCCCTGGAGAGCCTCCAGCGTGCACTTGTGGAACTTTTTTAAAATAACAGGAATGCTCAGTTCACAATCTTTAAAGTCAGAAAAATTGAGTCAATCAGATAAAAGATCAGAACATTGGGACAGTTATGGGAGTTAGGCCCCACAATAAAACTCAGGAACTGAAAAAAAAAAGCCTTCAGGATGGAAAACTTTGTGCTTTCACCCACCGGCTTGTCCTCCTTGTCTCTGGCCTTCTCCCTCGCTGAGTTTGAGAGGTTGCCGGGGGAGCTGGAGAGGCCCTGAGCCTGGGGGCCCGGGGGCAGCGCCAGGGGGGACACCAGCGGCGGCTGCACCTTGCTGAGGATCTTGGAGCAGAGCCGGAGGCAGTGGGTGAGCTCGCCGAGACCCAGAGCCTGCAGGTGGCCGGTCAGAGCCGCCACCATGCGCAGCAGCAGCTGGGGGAGGTGCTCCGTCTGGATCTCGATGTACGTCTCCTGGAGAAGTCGGAGAAACGGCGAGCGTGAGGCGAAGCATTAAAACCTGCAGCTACGGAGCGTCCGGGAGGAGGTGGACCTGATATGAAGCCGCTTCGGCTCTCGATTCAATGACTGCATTTTCATGTCGTTCACAATGATGACGATAAGATAGTTTGATTAAATGACAAAACTGTATTCATTTTATGATGAATTTATGAAATGAAAAACAACTTCTTTTCATGAAAAAAGGGATCCTCCAACATACCCGCCGGTCTCTTCTCACTCCTGACCAATACATGACATCATGAAATCATAATTATTTGCTGCCGTTTTCCAATTATTTTTTCTCGCACATGGTCTTGGAATAAAGACGTGCAGAGGTGGTCAGATTTATTTTAAAGCAAGTCTCATTTCGAAAATATTAACAGACATCACAGTACACACTGCACATCTTTTTTAACATGTGACACTCGTATTGTTTATAATGTGTATTTGAATTTCTGTCTTCAAGCATCATGAGGTGTTTTTTGAATGAAATGTATTCATATTATTTACTACCATCCAAAAACATTTCTCCAATACGCGTTTTGTATTTCATGTTGGGTCACAACCATTTTCATTTAATTTGTTTTCTAATATCTTATTTTCCCCAAGAAAACCTGCATTGGTCTGAAGAGCGCAGCGCCTTCTTTCAGTACCATAATCATACGTTTATATGTAGTTACTCCTATTTAAATGTGCATTTTTACTCAAGCAAAAACACAGTTAAATGGGGAAAAAAAATGAGTAAAAACAATAATTAAAAGCCAAAAAATGGGGGGGTGGGTGAATAAAACCAGTCATATTTCTTTACAAATATGCGAGCCGTGTGAAAAGCATGCATGCTGAGCGGGAAGCACGGACACACACACTGGGCGAGGACTTCATTTTCACAAGATCCACACCGAGCAGAGTTCACATCACATGTGATGACGGATGTTCTCGCGCGTCTGACCTCCGCATCTCTCTCTTTTTTCTCTTTTAGGTGATGTTAAAAACATGGCGGTCGGTCGATGACGCAAAGTGTGGGCGGAGGGGGGGGCGGGAACAAAGATGGCCGGAGGGATGTTGCGGAAATGTTGTCGTAGCCTCAGTGAAGCAGGACGAGGTGAAAAAGCAGGAAAGAGCAGTACTTTACCTGGCAGATTACCCTCATGCTTCTAGTAGGCTTCGGGGAGAAAGAGCAGAGAGTTTGAACGGACAGGAGCAAGCAGAGCACACACACACACACACACACATACACACACACTCCTGCTAACAAACTCACAAAAACGCAGTGTTTTCTCCTCTCTCTCTCTTTCTCTCTCTTTCACACACACACACGATCAAGCATTTAAAACAGGGAGATTTCCAAACTGTTCAGATTGGAAACACAGTACAGAGCGGCGGAATTCCGAGAGGATGCAAAAATATATTTCGGCAAGGAGATTAAAACACACACACAGAGGCGTTTTTCAGCCTGTGTGGGTTGAGGGTGGGGGGGGGGGGGGTCACACAGTGACAGTGGGGGCACAAACACACTAATAGTTGCGGTAACATCGC
>CAAKHG010024248.1:0-11724 GCA_901007715.1 Dactylopterus volitans
GTGTGTGTGTGTGTGTGTGTGTGTGTGTGTGTGTGTGTGTGTGTGTGTGTGTGTGTGTGTGTGTGTTTGTATACACTCGTTCAGACCCCCTCAAAAAACATTGTGTATTCGTCTATTCATTCATTCACTCATGTTGGTTCATTGTCAAACAGAAGAGGCTCCCGGTGCGTTCAGGGACAGGCCGACATCTTGGTCATCGGTGAGTTAATTCTGCCGCATGTTTGAAAAAGACCTGTGTGTGTGAGAGACGCCGGCCGTCAGGAGAGAGGCGGTCGTGCCGGAAACCCAAAAATGCGCATGACAACAGACAGTTATTAGAGGAGGACGTTTCTGCCTCCCATTCCAAACCCGCCTTTATTTTGAAAATATTTCCTTTTGCTTTTAGTTCAGATTTTGAGACTGAGCTGAGCTGGAATTCTTATTTCTTGCTCAGATCCTCGCTCATTCTCATCAGGTGCATTTCACAAATACAACAAATAAACTGTCGCCTGTTTCGAAATACAAACAAAGAAATGTTTAGTAGCGGAGTGAGGGCGAAACTACAGCTAAGTACATCGCAAATCACTTGTGACGAAAACTACCAACTGGAACCA
Source organism: Dactylopterus volitans (assembly GCA_901007715.1). Classification (NCBI taxonomy): domain Eukaryota; kingdom Metazoa; phylum Chordata; class Actinopteri; order Syngnathiformes; family Dactylopteridae; genus Dactylopterus; species Dactylopterus volitans. Next base: position 594 of record CAAKHG010024248.1, read on the forward strand.
GAAAATGTCATTTGCAGAAAAAAATAAAAAATAAATAAATAATAAAAAAATTTAACAAATAAATAAAAAAGCTCAAAGTGATTCCTCTTTCAAGTGAACATCTCTGCGCTGGACGCCATCACACACTCTCATCCTCTACAAACACATCAGTGTTTCTGATATACGCGCTCATTGCACTGTGCGTGCGTGTGTGTGTGTGCGTGTGTGTGTGTGTGTGTTTGAAGAGGATATAATGACACACACACACACACACACACGCTGCGTCCCAGGGGGGGCGTCTCTCGGCGAAGCCTCCAATCATCGCGCGTCCGCGGCGCAAAGCGGCCTCCCTCGGCGGCCTCGGGTCCATCAGAGAGCAGCGCCGCCGCCGCCATTACGCCGATGCGTGGCGTCCTCGCGGGAGGCGGCGCTCTGCCTCTGAACCTGAAACGCGGCGCTGTTTATGTTGTCGCCGCCGCCGTGTTTGCTTTGCGGCGTTCTGATCGGCGCCCTGCACAAACAGGCGCGCTGGCTTGCTTGGGTTGGCAGCGGCGCGGGTTGTTAATTATGTTTCCGATGCCAAGCACACAATCACACGGTAATTGGAGTTGGAGCAGAGGATTGTGGGAGTGCGGTGAATGATAATGACCGCGTGGTCAACGATGGCGTCGTTAACAGCGGCGGCGGCGGCGGCGTTATGAGGGACGCGGCTGTAAATAAGCAGCAGAACCGGACTTGGTAACTTCCCTGCACACTTCCCTGCAACCCGCCGCCCACGGTTACCCACAATGCACTCCTCCTACATGACATCATCAGTGACGTCGTTGCAGTAGTGTTAGTGTTCCTTATGTAGGGATTCCTAAACGCCTCCACCACTTCCTGTATTTCACTCAGAGCAGCTGCCAGTCATGAAGCCACGCCCCCTTTTCATAGCTTCAAACTAATTGAAACTAAACTTATCAGAAATTTGAACACTTGAATAAACGTCAGAGTGATAAAAAAGAAAAATCATATAGATAACAAAGTTAATATTTTTGTTTGGTCCAAGTCCCACCCACTGACATGGGGGAGGCGGGGCTTATCAGCTTTATTGCAGCCAGCCTCAAGGGGGAGCTGGAGCTCTTTTGGCTTCACTTTTGAGGAGCTGCCATCATGTCTAGTTTATACACCAATCAGCCACCTCCCAAATATTGTGTAGGTTCCCTTCCTGACCCGTGCAGGCCTGGACTCCACCAGACCTCTGAAGGTGTTGCTGTGGTATCTGGCACCAAGATGTCAGCAGCAGATCCTTTAAGTCCTGGAGGTTGTGAGGTGGAGCCTCCATGGATCTGGACTTGTTGGTCCAGCACATCCCCACAGATGCTGGATCGGATTGAGATTTGGGGAACCTGGAGGCCGAGTCAACACCTTGAACTGGTTGTTGTGTTCCTCAAACGTTCCTGAAGCATTGTTGCTTTGTGGCAGGGAGCATCATCCTGCTGGAAGAGGCCACTGCCATCAGGGAATACCGTTTCCATGGAAGGGGGGACATGGTCTGCAACAATGCTTAGGTAGCTGCTACGTGTCAGAGGAACATCCACATGGATGGCAGGACCCAAGGTTCCCCAGCAGAACATTGCCCAAAGCATCACACAGAGAACCTGATCCATCAGACCAGGCCACCTTCTTCCATTGCTCCGTGGTCCAGTTCTGCTGCTCCCGTGTTTGTTGGTGCTTGTTGGTGCTTCCAGCAGTGGGCAGGGGTCAGCATGGGCACCCTGACTGGTCCCACACACAACAAACCACCATGACTGTGTGTTCTGACTCCTTTCTATCAGAACCAGCAGCAACTGTCTCAGCAGTCTGAGCTCCAGTAGCTGGTCTGTTGGATCAGAACCACACGGGCCAGCCTTCACTCCCCACCTGCATCAGTGAGCCTTGGCCTCCATGAGCCTGTTGGACCACTTTTGATAGGTCCTGACCACTGCAGACCAGGAACCCCCCACAAGAGCTGCAGTTCTGGAGATGTTCTGACCCGGTCGTCTAGACACCGTTTGGTCCCTGTCAGAGGGTTGGTATTGAGGTGGTATTCATCTCCTTGCTGCTCAACGATCCAGCAGATCAACGCGGTGAGAGACGAATAAACGCAAAGTAAATATTAACAATGAATAAAACTATAAAAGATGGACGACTTTGAAAATAAAAGACAAGTAAAATAGAAGACAAACGAAAATGATTATGAAAGATGATGTAAAATTGGTTGAACATTTTAATAATGAAAACAAACACTGAAACAAATCAAAAAAAGGAAAAATGTTGACGGAAAAAATAGAATTAAAAAAATACTAGTGATGATAATAAATATGGTTTTTATGTTTAAAAATACCTTGAGCCAGAAGTCACAAATGATTTATATTTTCATCTTACATAAGTCAAACATGAAAATCTCTTTGCTCGGATTGGTTGCTGCGCTGGGCGATGGCGGCAGGAAGGCGACATGTACCATCTTTTCTGTGGCCCGTGAACGCAGCAGCAGGAGCTTCCTCACCATCATCGCCTCGGTGTTCCAGCCGGGCTGGGAGCCACTGGGCTTCGGTGGCGGCGGCGGCGGCGGCCGATGGCGCACTGCAGCAGGCGGGCGATGGCGAGCTGTAGCGGGCAGGCGATGGCGGTGGCAGATGGCGGCTGGGTGGCCCTCCGGGGGCGGGACCACACGGCCACTTTGACTGCCACCCCTGCAGAGAGGTGAGGGGTTTCCTGCGCAGAGCAACAGGGGTGAGAATGATATTGAGGATGAGCTGGGTGTCGCCATGGCATCCATCAGGTCTCGGTAATGAGGGTTGGCGGGGTGGGAGGGTGGGATGGTGGTGGGAGGGTGGGGGGGTGTTGAGGCTCGGGGGGAGATGAGGTGACAAGAGGTGAGAGATGTAAGTGATGGCGATAAATAGAAAACAACAGGAGGCGGAGAGACGGAGCGGGTGGCAAACGAGCGGGGGCGGAGCTTAAAGGGCCTCCGGCTTAATGTCACACACAATTACGAAAGTGGCTCCCACACCGGCTGATAAGCAGCTGATAACCAGCCAATCACCAGTCGTCAATCTGAACAACCCAGGTGACACATTTTACCCATCAGATCCGCCGGAAACGTGTTTGGAAGTAATTTACCAGCGGAAGTTCCACCAAAAAGCAAATGTTCTATTGCGCCCAAGAAGAAGAGGAAGAAGAAATATTTGACGTCGACCAATAGAACGGCAGAGTGCCGCGACAGGTACACGTAAACATGGCGACGACGAAGAGGTGGGATGATGAAACGGCCTTCTTGAGGGACCACCGCGACTGGCTAGCTAGCTCTGCCAGGTTAGCCAATAGCCTCAATAGCACCGCTAGCATCATGCCCAGCGCTTACTCGTAAAGGGGCTGGTGCCTCATGATTGGCCGGGATCGGGATCGTACTTGCGATGCTGCCGGCCCAGCCAAGACGCACCAAGAATTCGTGCCACTGTGATTGGCTGATCCGACACGGCGACCAGCGAGAAAGACGCAAGCACCTCTGACGTTGTCATGGTGACGTCTCGTGGTTAAGAACGGTCTGTCATCCCAACTGCTAGCATGACGTTAGCTGGCACGATGTTGAGGTAAACAAGAGTGAACTTTAGGCCAGTCGAAACGTAGACGGCGCCCCCCGCTGGAATAGTTATTCACCTTGAGATCCACTAAACTGTAGTTTAGTAGTTTTGCCCTCATAAAATGTTCAGGTTAAGAAAAACATCTAAAAAAGCCACAACTGTAAAAAATATAATCAAGTTTGATGTTTTCTTCACATCTTTTAGCCGGCTAGCCAACGTAACCGGACATTGAGGACCCACAGGTGGCGTGTCACCAGGCTCACGTCGGCATAGGCGGCGCTAAAATTATTACAAATAAAGTCACGTCGCAAACGCCGTTCGTCACCGCTTAGTTTTGGAAGACTAGTTTTAGTGAAAGTAGAGAGAAAAATTGGGAAAAAAGAAACTGTTTGACAGTGATAGGAAAGAAAAAACTGAGGGGAAGCAAGGGAAAGGGGGAAGGCAGCCGGGCGTTCCTCAGGGCGGCGTGTCAGGTTCCCGTCAGTTTCAAGCTCGGAAAAAACAACAGAAGAAGGGGGGGAGAAAAAAAAAAAAGAAACACCGAAAAAGCTTTTCCTGTGATCAGAAATTACCTCGCCGCATCCCTGCAGGATCTTCCCTCCATCATCACCTCTCCCATCATGCCTCACCTGACAGAACATTACAGATGCATTATGGGATCTAAGGGAGGCGGGCGAAGGGACGCGGGGCTTCATGAATAGTTGATAAAACACGAGACGACCAAACGGAGGTCGTCGGGAGAGCTGGAGGGTCATCAATATTACATCACGGCGCCACATGGATTCTTCACAGAAAAAAAAAAGTGTGGGGGGGAGAAAAAAATCGCTATCTTTGCTGCTTTTTTTCTTCTTCTTTTGTTTCGTGGAGATTTTAGGGAAGTTTGAGTGGGAAAAGTTTGACAGAGAGAACGGAGCGCGACCTCGGGCCACCTCGCCGCCGCCGCAACTGATACAACATTTGAAAACCACAGAAGAAGAAGGGGAGAGGGAGCCTTGATTTTTTTTTTTCTTTCTCCACCCCCTCAGACGATCCTCTGAAGATGTTTGCTCAGCAGACGGTTTCTCCTTCACACCTTCATGTCAGAGATGGAACGTTAGCGTTAAGCTGCTGTGAAAAAGAGCTCAGCATCATCCTGTTTGCAGCGTGACACACAACGGGGCCGCCGCCGCTGCCGCCGCTGCCGCCGCCGCCGCCACCATCGCCATCGCCGCCGCCAAGACAACAGCGCTGTAATTACAGGAAGTCTCCAAGGGGCCAACCAGCAGCGGCCTGATTAGAAACCTATTTGTGAAAGTACAATGTGGCTCAGACGGAGGAGAGTTTGATCTCAAAGAAAGACTTTTTTTTTTCTTCCTTCACAATGGCAGGTTCACATTTACATATCAACATGGCGGCCGACTCGCTGGTGGTAGACAGAAAATTGACTTCTGAGCCCCAAAACTCAGATGGTAAAACGTCACGTGGTTCCAGCTTCTTGGACATGAAAATTTGCTGGGTTTTTTTGTTTTTTATGACAGTAAACGCAACATTCTGAGCCATCCCAATATGTGAACTTCAGTTTTTCTACAGTAAACAATCAATTTAGTCAGTCAACTGATTAGTCAATCAACAGCAGTCAGACCTATTGACAATGAAAATAATATCTGGCTGCAGAATGACGCCCCTGTGGTGTCATAATAATACGAGCTTGACCTCGTAGGTGGTCCCTGGAGATCTGTGGTCCTTGAGGTTTTGTGGTCCACCAAAGGTTTGTGATCCTTAGGCGGTTGTGTTTCCTGGAAGTCTGGGTCCCTGAATGTCTGAGGTCCCTAGAAGTCTGTAACCTTGGAAGTCTGAAATCCAAGGAGGTATAGGAGCCCTAAAGGTGTGGGTCTCTGGAGGTCTGGGTTCCCAAGGGTCTGTGGTCCCAGGAGGTTTGGGTTCCTGGAGGTCTGTGGTTCCGCAAGGTCTATGTTAATGGAAGTCTGTAGTGCCCACAGGTCAGAGTTCCTAGAGGTCTGGGACCCTCAAAGTTTAGGTCCTTGGAAGTCTGTAGGTCAGAATTCCTAGAGGTCTGGTTCCCTGAAAGTCTGTGGTCTCTGGACGTTTGTTGTGCTTAGAGGTCACAATACCTGGAGGTCTGTGGTCCGAGGACATCTGGGTTTCTGGATGTCTGTGTTAAAAGAAGGTCTCGGTTTCTGGAATCTGGGTTGCTGGATGTGGCTGGTTCCTGGAGGTCTCGCTCTTAAAGCCTATGGTTGAAGGGGGTCTGAGGTTCTGGAGTCTGGGTCGCTGGGTGTCAGTGGTTCCTGGAGCCTTGTGTCCCTGCAGGTCTGTGGTCCCTGGAGGCTGGTAACGCTAGCATACAAGGTTTAGCACAAAGCTTCCCATGTTGACCGCGCTAGCATGCTAGCATCGGCGCGTTTGCTAATGGGCGCTTCTGCAGGCGTCGCCATGTTTCACTCGCCTGTCTCTGGTCGCTCCCATTTGTATTAACAACTTGTCGTCATTCTACATTATTTTCGAGGTCAAGAATTAACATTCCGTCTCGGCGGGTAAAAGCTAACATGGATGAAACGGCTTCATCTGATCTGTCAACTGCTGACATGATCAGAAGCTCCGGAGAGTCTCACCTTCTTTGATGCGCTTTTGCTCAGAAGAAGCTGAGAATATTTTTATTTTATTTATTTTTTTCCAGCGGAAACTAAAACATCTTCACAGCAAAATCGTGGCGACACCCTGAGACCCTCGACAGGAGGTCCCGTGGCCTCCTGCGGACCTCACGTTGGGCCCCCGCCGCAGGACGCGTTTTTTTTTTTTCCTGATGGCTCCCAGCGGGCAAATTTGACATAATAGTTCCTCACGAATGCATCACCGTCATTTAAATTGCTAATTGCGATGGAACAAATAAATAAAACATGACCTTAGCGCCTTTTATCTCTCACTGTAAAAATTTTTGGCGGCAGTAAATCTGCTGTGATCGCCCGTCAGCCTGCGTCCGTCTCCGCCCGTGACTCGCTTGTTGTGGGGTGGATGTTTCCCGCCTTCTTCTGCCTCCTGTAAAAGTCCCGCTGCTGCCGAAACGACTGGGAGAATTTACGATATTTGAGTCCAGAATCAGTTTGTGATTATCGTTTTTTTTTTTCCCGCTGCACCTACTTTCATTGACCCTAAATGGAGCGTTTAAACTCACCAGGAAGGGCGAGGCTAAACGGGGGCGACAGGAAGAAACAGGACTTACATTAAGAGACTGTGAGCTCGTGCCGGCTGGCTTGCAGCAGAGAGGGTCAGCGAACGCACCACCGACGCGTCATCAGCCTTTCATATGCTGAACTTGTCTGCAATTAGCTGCTTATGAGCCGCTAATTAATCAGCTGTTAGAGGAGTTGCTCCTTGATTTCATTTTTCTTTCCTCCTGAGGGCCGGACTGATTTATGCCCTTTTTACACAACTGCATTTTTTAAATGTTGGTGAACAGAGGCTAACGTTAAGCTAGCTTAGTTGCCCATGGAGGCTAACACTAAGCTAACTAAGTTACCCATAGAAGCTAATGCCACACTACCTAAGTTGCCCATGGAGACTAGTGCTAAGCTACTGTACCTAAATTACACATGAAGGCTACTGGCAGCGTGCTACGATATGTGGACTTAGCTTATCCAGCAAATTAGCACATCCACTCAGGTGTCATTTTTACAGCATCACAGCTCAGCCGAGGAGCCGAAAAATACCTGTGAGTCATGTGACCCCAGAGTGAGTGTTAATTGGACCCTTATCGCACGGAAGACAAAGGCTAGGTGTTAACAGGTGTTAGCGGATGTTGGCAGACGTTACCAGGTGTCAGCGGGCATTAGCAGATGTGAGCATAGGTAAAATAGCAGGTGTTAGCAGGTGTTAGCGGATGTTGGCAGATGCTAGCAGGTGTCAGCGGGCGTTAGCAGACGTGAGCATAAATTAGCAGGTGTTAGCAGGTGTTCGCAGGTGTTAGCGGGTGTTAGCGGATGTTGGCAGACGCTAGCAGGTGTCAGCGGGCGTTAGCAGATGTGAGCATAGGATAGCAGGTGTTAGCAGGTGTTAGCGGATGTAGGCAGACGCTAGCAGGTGTCAGCGGGCGTTAGCAGACGTGAGCATAGGATAGCAGGTGTTAGCGGGTGTTAGCAGGTTTTTGGTCAGTGTCAGTGGGGCGAGGACAAGGTCAGCAAGGAGAAACATCAGCAAATTTGATTTATGAAACACGTAAATGACATGACAGGCTGCTTAGCATTGCCTTAGCCTGTTAGAATTCTTTTTCCTTTGAGGATGTTGAGGGCCTGATAGATGGTTCGGGGGCCATATTTTGAGCATGTAAATAAAAGCGTATGAAAATATAATGTCCAATTACTGGCCTTTATGTGTCCATATGTCAATCAAGTATTAGAGTTCTATGAGGTGTTAAAGCGCCGCTGCAGTTACCAGCAGCAACCACAGGTGTCGCCAAATCAACCATTTGAATGATTAGTTTTGCAGTGACTTACTGTTGTTTAATTTTTTTCCAATTTTTTTATTTATTCCTCATATAATAATAATAATAATGCGTTGCTTGAAATTATATCACATATTCAACACATTCAACTCAAAGTGTGAGAAATTCAATTCCTTGAAGTTATATGCGATGAAAGCAATGATTTTCCACGTCTCCCACAGTCTTTTTTTTCCAGCTTCCTGTTGCCAGCGAGGTGAAGGACGACGTCGCACGAATTCCCGCTGATTAATATTTAAGCGAGGATCCAATTGGCGGCTTCGGTTTCGTCGCGAGCCTCCACTTTCACTGCAAAAAAAAAAAAAAAAACAACAACCAAAAAACAGAGTGTAGCTGAGACAAAACACTTCATTGAAAGATTTATGCGGATGCAGATGTATTTCCAGAGACGCAGAAGGGGGACCGGGTGGGGGGGCGGGTGCGGGGGCCAAGAGGGGGTCAGGTTTAGAGTGCTGTGATGAACATCGGCCCAGCAAAGCATCCATAATGCACCAACGTCCCTTTGTCCTCTGACAGCAGCACCACCACATCAGCAGCACCATTATTTCCACTTATTATTATTAATTATTATTATTATTATTATTATGGTTGTTGTGGAAAAGGTTTCTCTTCTTCTTCTTCTTCTTCTGTGGTGCCGAGGAGGACCGCCGTCCTCCAGCAGGAGCCTAATTATCCCTGCAGGACGGCGAGCTGGACGGGACGCGGCGGCTGAGCAGAGGCGCCAATCACCGGCGACTTTCAGGTCCCCGAACGCATCTGAACCACCATCAGACGGGGAGTTTGTGGCTCCGCCCCCTCGTCTCCACGCCACAGCAGCTCCCTGATCTTAGTAGACTTCTTCTTCCTCTTCTGTGACTTTTTTTTGTACGTGTTTCGCGTGCAAACACGTCCGCATGCAGCTTCACTGTCCTTTTTTTTTTTTATACCTTTTGGAATTTTGAAAATGTGAAGCTGTTTAATATTCGGACGGGAATAAAAGGACGTATTCAGCTAAATCTCCTTTGTGTGATTCTAACCCTCAAAAATCCAAAACAACACTCAACTGTCAGAGTGATCAGCTTCGGAAGTGCACTCAGTCCCCCACTCAAACATTTAATAACTCTGACACTTTTTACAAAATTGATTATTTCTTTAAAAAAAAAAAAACTGGCATTGAAATGAACCGACTGTCTGACATCACGCGCCGTATGACAGCCCCTTTCGCGGCTACATGGCGGCATCGTGGCGTTTCAGTGCTTCAACAACTATTTCCATCATTTGGATTCACGAGAACAAGATTTTTTTTTCTGCTTTTTTTACTTAAAAAAATGTCCAGCTTTAATGCTCATAACTCACACGTTTCATTTTAATGTCCGCCCCTTTTTTTTGCATTTTTTTAGGCAGTTCCACAGAAATGAAACAATAAGATGAAGAAGAGAAACACTGGAGAATGTGGCTGAGATGGTGTTTTTGGTTCTTTTTTTCTTTTTAAAAGGTAAAAGCTGCGGCCGCTACAGTAGTTCGGTTCGGCTAAAAATGGCGGCACGTCGGCGCTGCGCCGGGCGTTCATGCGCTTCAACGACGCCGCGATCAGGCTGTGGCGGTTCCCTCTGACCGATCGGTGCGCCGCAGCGCTCTCACGTCACCTTTGGAGCAGAGTAGTAGCAGATTAGAAGAGTAATAGAGTAAAGTAGAGTGGTACATAAAAGAAAATGAAATTTCTGCGGCCGCCAGAATCTCGACCGTCACCGAGGCGACCGGAGCAGGTCTGTCTGGGTCGGGAGGCCGCGAGCATCAGCCGGCACTGGCAGGACGCTTCAGGTGAAAACATGATCCAAGCGTGTTGACATGAGCACGCGGGTGTGAGGCTCCTCCCTGCGTCAGAGATCTTCTCCGCGCTAAGATCCTCCTCCGCTCGCTTGTTAAATTTTCCCATAAAACAGCTCTTTTTTTTCTTACCGGGTGATTTCATCCGCGGGTGGAACAACGGTGCCGCGTCCCGTCCAATCACGCGGCCTCAGCGGGGGGGCCTGACTGACCTCTGACCCTCGACTCCAATGGGGGGCGGGGACAAACTGCTAAAAAAAAAAAAAAGGGGAGAGTAAAGGCAGGAACCACATCAGGGGTTTACAGCTGCTGATGAGAAATAACACGCCGGCCATGGCGACAGTTTTAGTAAGTCGCGGCGCCGCCACCAGGCCACTTCCTGTCCGCCGCGGTGGCCGCGAGGAGGGCGGGACTCACGGAGGACGCCGGGGATTCACGCATTTACGAGGGAGCGCACGTGTGGGATGCGGAACATGGACCGGCGGCGATCCGGGCGGGAGGTTCTGACGGAGAACCGGGTCCCGGGTCCCGGGTCCCACATCTGGACGAGGCTCGGTGTTAATCTGCCGTGGAGCATGAATTTATCATGAATGGAAATAAACGCCTATAAGCAGCCACATCATTATAAATACTGTATGAATAACATAAATAGATACACACAGTCATTATCAGCCATAAATTAATGATTTATGTGTTCTGTCATTGTATCACTGCAACGTTTTATAGTATATGAATTACATTTTTTATTATTAATCCAATATACTTTATAGTATAGGCAGTATATATTTGTCTGATTGCATTTGTCGATAGTCCATAAATGTATATTGATATATGTTTATATGCATAAGAGTGTATACATGAATATGATGTACAAAATATAATATTACTAGTATATATTACTCTGATCACATTTGTCTGTAGTATTCAAGTGTATAATTATAGTGTGTGTGTGTGCATTTGAATGTAGTTATGTACTGCATGTATAATTATATATGCATGTGTATATGTATGTATATATAGTATTACTGGCGTAAATTCATCTGATTGCATTTTTTTGTTACATATAAGTATATTTTTTATAGTGTATGTATCAAGTGTGTGTATGTACACTAATGTAGATATATGTGTGTATAATTATATACTTAAATATGATCACAAATTGTCTGTAGTATTCAGGCATATATTTATAGTTTGTATGTGTGTATATATATATATATATACAGACATATATATGTCTGTATATATA
>CAAKHG010024252.1:0-12900 GCA_901007715.1 Dactylopterus volitans
CAAGGCCTTTGCTTTTTTTTTTTTTTTTTAATATTTTGGTACTTTCTCTCTTGTATCTTTACATTTATGCTGGCATAGAACAGCTGAGACAATAAGATTTCCGCCGGGAGTATTTCTGATCCTAATTGTGATTGTGATTTATGGCAGATGGGTAGTGGTAATGCTTGTTGCCAAAACAATAACTTAACGGACATCCAGTAAATAAATTTCTCAACTCTGCTGTTAGCTAACAGTTTTTCCTTGGCTGATATGCCGATTCGTTGCAGTCAAGCTGTGATTTGCAGTGTCGGGTTCTTTTTTCTGCGCGTTTCCCAGGGACATTTTAAACTTTTTGTTATGGCAGGTCCGTTTTTTTTTTTTGTTTTTTTTTTTGCAAAATCTCGATGCGATACGTGTTTGTATTTCACTCTAACAAAATTGCTTGCCAGGCTGATAAGAAAATGATTGGTCCCATTTTCCTGTTTAAGTTCATTGTGACAGTATGCAATATCAGTGAGATAAGGCCATGCACGGAGAGAACAATTAATGTGGGTGACGGCACAGGAGGCTCGGTTTCAGATAACTGAGCGCGTTTTTTTTTTTTTCCCAATTTGCGCAAACGCCCCCTGACATAGGGAATCAATCGCTGAAATCAATTCCTAACCTTACTTTGTCTCGGTTACTTCTGAACGCAATTCAGATGTTTGCAGCGCAGCGAACGCGTCACCTGCGCCGCAGCTGGGTACCTGCGCGGCGTGCAGCCTCGGCGAGCTGATCTTCACACCTCGCAGACATGCAAATGGCTTGCAAACAGCCACTGACGACTCCGGGGAGAAAACAGAAAAAAAACACAAACAACATGTAGCGCGACGCCGCTCGTGGCGAACGAGGTAATAAACGTTAGATATGGTCATATCTGGCGCCGAGTTTGCAGCCTGAAACCCTTCACCTTTATTCCTCCCTGAGGAGAAACTCCAGCGCCCTGCGGGATTATTCTCCTATGATCCCACATTTGTCAAAATTTCTCCAAACGACTTCCGCCGCTCGCTCAAAATCGATGAAGTCAATTCGGGGGCCCGTAATTGCTTTAAACATGTTAGTGAAGAGGAAATAATTGTCCGCTCCTCCTGATTGTTCCAAGGAGGCGACCAGGAGAGTAATGAGGTTCGGGGAGGAGGGCGACACATGCAGGTGCCAGATTAGCAGGGGCGGGGGGGGAGTGGGATGGCGCCATGGTTAACAGTTCAATGTCAGGCTGGAGGAGCGCGATCAGAATATGGCGCCAAGATCGCTGACTCTCCTCTGACTGACTCCCTGTCCGCCCGAGGTGCCTGAGGCGCCGTCGATGATGTATTTCGTTACGAAGCACGTAACACACCGCCGATCCTCGCTGGCTCATCCATCTTGTCGCGGATCTCCTCCATCAACTTGATGTTTGGAGGCGTCGCGTCCCTTCCGCCTATGCGTCTCGCGGGCGGGCGTGCGGGCGTGCGGGCGTGCGTTCGTGCATCCTCCCTGCGTCCCCTCTTGGTTTTTCTTCGCCGTCGCCATGACGACAAGAAGGTTTCAGGCGGTCCCGCATTTGGCAATGCAACCGAAATCTCATACCACACTTCAAAGCGTTTTCTCACTATATTTTGTCATGAAGACTGTTGTAAATGTCTTAATTGTTAAAAAAAAAAAATGTCGCAATTTCATGATGTCGTTCATTATTTTGGACACTGTTTCGTTTATACTGTTCAGAATCAGTGTATGTCCAAATACCTCCTTTGGGAGGTCACAGTGACCTTGACCTCTTTGATTTTTGTCCTTTTTGTGGCAATATTAAAATAGATTCTCTCCTGAAATATAATGTTTAGAAAAAGTATGTGTATGTCACAGTGACGTGGACTTTTGACATTGTTAAATGATAAAATGTCATTTTTGTCTCTTTAGACATTTGTTGTGAAATTTTGACATAATCAGGAGATTACATAGGGTTAAATGTCTTTTTTTGACCTTTGACCACCAAAATCTTAGCAGTTCATACTCGAGCCCGTGTGGTTATTTAATTTTTTTTTTTTTTTTACCAAATATGAGGAAATTCCATCAAGAAATTGCATCCAGGCATGTTCATGAGACAGGGACAGGACAGGATTCCTGTGACCAATGAGGACACAAAAATCTTGACATTTGACCTCTTACCATAAAAAAAAAAAAAATCATCCCTTCATCCTTGAGCCAAATCTGAGAAACCTCCAGATGGTCCATAAATATTCAGAAAAATGAAAACAGAATCACGGAACAGCTTACCTTCCACATTTTAGATATAAACTATGTTTTTTTTTGGTTTGTTTTTTTAGATATTTCTTGGACATTTGTCTGAAACTTTGTCACAGTCTCAGTAGTTCATTTGCTATTCCACAGAATTGGGTGAACAAAAATCAGTGGGAATGAATCTCATAATTCTGCACTGAGGAAACTCAGCTCGACTCAGACTTTGGTTACTTTAAATATGCTTGATAAATAAAGTTTGCCAAAGGGCTGTGCAGGTCAATACAAGATAAAAAACAAAAACAAAAACAAAACACAATATACACACCGAAGACAGGAGGGAAACGGTAAAATAGAATGATGTAGATAAAATGCCTAAAGGGACAAAAGATAAAACATAATGAGTGCCAAAAGACAGACGTTGAAAGTGGAACTGCGGTATTTATGGAACTGCAGTATTTAAAGGAAAACAATCCCTCAATTCTGCGTGGGTTCTCCCCGGGTACTCCGGCTTCCTCCCACCTTCCAAAAGCATGCTGATGTTAACTGGCTCCTCTAAATTGCCCGTCGGTGTGCGTGCGAGTGTGAGTGGTCGTCTGTCCTTCACGTGGCCCTGCGATGATGAGCTGGCGACTCACTGGTACCCCGCCACTCGCCCCTTGATCGGCTCCAGCACAACCGCCACCCGGTGACCGGAATAAGCGGAAGACGATGAATGAATGAATGAATGAATCCCTCAAATACATATAGAATAAAATGACATATCAGTTGAACAACAAAAAGAGAATGGCCTTCCTGAAATGTACACATTGACAGTTGATGACAATTAATTTAAAAAAAGTCACTAAAAACTAGACTAAATAAAAGTGGTTCTTGGGATAATTCTTAAAACTCTCGTCTTTCTCTGCTGCCATTTAATGGTCTTTACAAAGGCTCCTCCAAGAATGTGGGACCATGGCGATAAAATTATGCCTGACACTGCGTTTTTGTTCTGACTTTGAGTATAATTAAAAAGCCACAACCAGAGGACTCGAGGGGTCTCTCGCAAGTCCGTGAGATAAAAGCACATCTGATAAATAAGTAAGACCGAGACCATTAAGTGCTTTGAGAGGACAATATATAAATTATCTTGCAATCAATTCCGATGCAGATAAGAAGCCGGTGTGGAGGCCTTGCGAGATGTGTGTGTCGAAAGAAAGCGCACAACGTTTTTGAAGCAGTCGTAATTGAGATATGTTGTTTGTGTTTTTTCTGGAGAAGACCACAAAGCAGAGCATTACAGCAGCCGGTCCTGCAGGTCATAAAAGAAATATCATCTCTGTACCGGCTTTGAGAGAGACATTGTCAAGCTCCGGCAGTGTTCTTTAAATGATAAAATGTATTATTGCTTGTGTTTTTGATCTGCCGCTCAAAGCTGAGATCTGAGTCCATTTTTCATGTGTTTACCCAGTTTTGGTGCCAGGATTTGCAATTTCAAATTGAGTATCTGTCTCCGACCTTCAGGGCCAGTGACTTTGATATCACTTTTGTCTGGATTGAACTGCGGAAAATTATCTGCGAGTCCCGACTTGACGTCCAAAATAAAGTTAAATAGGATCACCAGTAGCTACGTTCAGCTGTGTCATGGGCGTGACCATGGTAATTGTTACCGGGCCTCCTGATGATGTTTCCAAGTCGCATTATGTATAGATTGAAATGCATTGCGGTGTGCCTCAGGGTTCAATTTCAGGTCCCACATCTTTTCATTCCACAGCTTTTGAATGCATATCAGTTTTTACGTACAAAAATAAAAAAATAAAAAATCTTGTCTGTCTACTTTGTGAAGCCGAAAAAGCACCTTTTTTCCAGATTGGTAAGGTGCATTTTCAGAAAATCTTTTAACTAATTGAAAATAGTTTCTCAGAACATTTCACTTCAAAATGTCTTTTTGTTGGCTGTAAGTTGGCCTGTCAGCACCAAATATGACAGCATCGAAACTGTTACCCTTCAGAAGCGATTTAACAATGCCGATCTCTCGAGCCGTGGGGACGGAGCACATCTGAAGAGAATAATGTTCAATGGCAAAGTGGATCTTCATTAAAACATCTATAGAAAGTTTTAAAAGTGGAAGTGACAATGGAGCAGGTTGCTGGTTTTAATTGGGAAATAACTCTACCAGGCATCTGAGCATCAAACAGCGCAAGGGTTCCCCAGTGTTTTCTCAGTGTGAAAACAAAAGTTCTGGGGTGATAAAATTCATATTCTGAAAAAGACATTCATATTCTTGCCTGTGACGTGGACTGCAGAATCATTCGGAGCTGGAGGACACGCCGCCCGGCTTCGTAAAAAACTGGGCTAATTAAACAATTCCAGGTTTCCCTTGTTGTCAGATATCAGTTTTTTAGAAATGAGCTCGTCGCGCATGCTTGGTTGCCTCGCTGCAGATAGTCGGCGCCGTGAAAGATTTGACGATTGACCGTTTGATTCACGCTTTCTCAAGCCCCCTCCTGCCGTTTGGCAGTTCCTCTTTAATTGTTTAACTTAATCATTTCCCAAAGGCGGTGTTGGATTAATACTGAGGCGATATTTACAGAAGGGCTGTGGGTTAACACAATGGCTAATGTGCGGCCTCTAGTAATGGGGAGGCTGGGTGACGTGTTTGATAAAATAAAATTAACACAATTAAGCAAGAATAGCACTCGGATTGTCCGCATGCTCGTTAAAATAGCCTGAAATAGCCATTCAGTCATTGTGGTCCTGAAAAATCTGAAAACTGTTACGGACATTTGAGGAGGACCACTCAAAAACCAAAGTTTGACACTCGAAAGAGGTGTATTCATCAAATATAATTTCTTTGAATCAAAAGGAGGCAGAGTGGATGGCTGCTGTGCTGCCACTTTACATTTAAGATTGCCATATTCAGTGTCGCTGGTAAAGTTTTCCAAAGGGGAGGATTAACAAAGGGGTACTTTGTTGTGGTTTATGGATTTTAGGGATCTGAAAATCGATGCCGTATGAGTTATGTTTGTTCGTCGATACGCCTGCTGGTGGTCGGAAAATCAGCCTTTCAACTAATATTTTCATTATGCAGAATTATAAAAAAGGAATTCAGGAGTGCACAACAGAGCTCCTGGCGTCAGTTCCTTTAATTTTCATCCCTTTACTTCCAATACTGACCTCACAATAGAGTCACCTGACCAGCCTCCTCTGTAAGGTCATATTCCATCTCTCAAAGAAGAAGGCACTTATTAAATTTCATAACACGCCCTGTGATGATGAAGTTAGTGATTTGTTTGATTCACTACCTTTTTTTTTTCCCCTTTCCTTTGCAGTACACCCAGAGTACATTAAAACAGAGAAATTATTAACAGGCCATAACGATAAAAGGGGGGGAAAAAAAAGAATTTAGAATACCACAGAGCAACTTCGAGCAAAACAGTAAAACACAGGAGTACAAGCGGAGTATTTAAACCTGGGGTGGGAATAACGGCAGCAGAAGATGTGGGAACACAATCATTAATAATGGATGTGATAAACTTTGAGAAACAAGACTTTGCCTCAAAGGATGGTGGATTAATATCATCACAACTGCCTCCACCTGACCAGAGTAAAACGTGTTCCCTTCTGCAGTTACTTCAATTTGCCGTCCGCGTGCTGGCACGGAACCACGGGCTTTAAAATACTGAATCTTCGAGTGAGCTGCGAGTGGAGCAGCGTCCTTTTTGCACGCTTACGCTCGTCCTCTATTTCTGACGCAGGCCTGCATGCAGTACGAGGGGGATGACCGAAATATTAGGGACACCTCTCAGTGTAACCCGGTGCAGTTCAGGAGCATCACAAACCGCAGTCCCAGTAACGACCGTTCGAATATGGCAGCACCTCTCTCAAACAGTTTGAATAAAAAAAAATCGACCTCAAACGCCTCCTGAAGGGAGAACTAATTGCAGTGTTGCATTTATATTCTATGGCGAACATGCAGCGGTCATAATGTGTCGCTGCATCTGTGTGTGTTGTAAAGACTTTAAAGGAATAGTACTAATTGTATTAAATGTGGAAAAAATGTCCTAATTTCACCATTTTAGATGTTTGTTTAAAGTTCTCCCACATGCGCTGAGCATGTCCAGGTGGTGTTCCCCAGGGTTCTTTCCGAGGCCCCCTTCTGTTCATCGTTTACCTCCTTCTCCTTCAGCAATATCTTCAAGAAATTTGGTATTCCAGTTCACTGCTACGTGGATGATGCACAGGTCTACCTATCCTCAAAGTCCACTTCCACTCTCCCGCCCACTTCTCTCTCTAACTGCTTACAGGAAATCAAGTCCTGGCTCTCATCCAGCTTCAGTTGGATGAACTCTTCCTAGAGGTCCGGAGCTTTCAGCCACTCTGCCCTCCACCTCTGGAACTCCACCGCAAGACATCCGGGACATCAACTCTCTCCCCAACTTCAGATCCAGACTCAAAGCAGGGCAGCCGTGGCCTAAAGGTTGAGAGGCGGGCTTGGTATAGCGGAAGGTTGCCGGTTCACTGCCCAGTACTGGCAGGGAAACTCGAGTGGGTGGGAGAGTGAAAGACAGCGTTTCTTCCACTCTCAACGCAGCTGAAGTGCCCTTGACCCAGGCAGCTAACCCCACAAATATGCTCCCCGGGCACTGTGACGCCAAATGCGGAGACATGGGATTATTAGAGTGTAAAAAAAAAATTAAATGAAAACACACTTCTTCAATCTGGCCTTCTCTCTTGTGACCTCAGTCTCTCTCTTTTTATTTCCCCCCTTACCTGTTTCCTTTGGCTAAGTTGTTGCCTTCCTGTCTGATATTAAGTGTTTTTTTGTTTTTTTAAATAACATCTTGTATTTTGCTGTTTGTCTTTCACTTCGTATGCACCTTGAGCGCTCTGAAAAGCCCCCACAAATAAAATGCATTGTTACTGTTTGCCACGGGGGAGGGGGGGTGGTCACGTTGGAGCTGACCTTTGGCCTTTGCGCGAACAGTCTCGTGTGGCAACATTTAAAGAAATTTCCAAGTGAAACATCATGATCAACAAAAGCACACAGGTCACGGTGAAGCTGCCCTTTGACATTTGGGATCCGTATCGTTATCGGCAGATTCAAGTCTGGCTGTGAAATGAATGAAGCGGAATACGAAGGCACAACATGTCCCTCCGCGCTCAGAGGCAGCAGACGGGGCTCGCTAAGTTCACTACCTGCCTCACGAAGCCGTAGCACAGCCTGAGCCTGTGAGCGTCGTGGAATGAGCACGCCGTTTTATGCAATGCAAATACATGCTCCGTACATGAAAGGGGAGAGAAATGCATTTCCCCATTGCTGGAGGATTACACGGGCGCAGGGAGAGGGAGCGCCTTTGGTTTGATGCTCAAAATGAGATTAAAGAAGGCGCCATTGTGTCAGGCGCCGCCACCGCCGTCGGAGGTGGACATGTTTCACCTGCAAGGCGGTCAAAGTATTCCGCGAGTCAAGTTCCCTCTCTGAGAGGTTGTTGGGTTTTTTTTTTTTTTGTTCCCCCGAACGGCTTATTGAAAACGAATTTGATCCGCTGACGAAATAAAAATAAGCGGGTGAAAAAGGCAAATCCATTTCGCGTTTGCGTTAAAAGGGGCCAACAACTGCGCTGTGTATTATCTGGTCTCACGGGTGTGGGCGGCGGGGTGGGTAGTAATTATTTGCGTGGATGCACCGTGCTGTTTCCGTGGAGAGGCGCACCGGCGGAACGTAACCCGCCTGCCTGGCCGCGACCCGCCTTCGGCTTGCGGATGCAAAGTGAGTGCTTGTCCGAAGAAACGCGACGGCGAGCGCAAGCCGGGAGGAGCGCGCAAAAATAAATGAATAAATGGGTGCGAGACTCGCCGTTTTTGGAGCCAGTCCCTCCGCCTCGTTTTTTTGTGTGTTTGCTGTAAAAAAAAAGAAAGGAGGTGAAAAAATAAAGGCCGTTCAAGTCGGGGCTTAAACAAATACCGTGCCCGCCTGTACAGGGATGAGGAGATTTCAGTTGTCTTCCTGTGACAAAGCTGCAATTAATGTTCATTTGAAAAAAAAAAACCCAAAAAAAACAATAAACCGCCTCAGCCTTTCTTTTCCCCAAACATATCCACGTGCACGGCTGAAAGAGCACATCCTAAAAGCAGGTCTTTTTCGCGGGAACCTGTAAGAAACAGGCTTTGACCGGGTCCGTCGATGCGGTTTCGCGGAGGAGATCCGAGCGGGCAGGCGGATTGTTTGAAAAAAATAAAAAAAAGAATCGATGATGGTCTTAGTCGGATTTCGACCCACTTTTCAGCCCCGCCGGTGCGCAGATGAGGAGCGGTAGGCTGAAGCTCCGGAGGCGACAGGCTGCCTCGCGAGCTCCTCGGCGAGGCGGCGACGCCTCACCGCCTCGCCGCCGTCGGAGAGGCTGACGCCGAGCGCAGCCGAGCGCGCGCCAGGATGACGCAAAAAGGAGTTATTGCGCCACGTCCATGCTAGAACCTCATTGGTTTTGTTTTTGTAGCTTCCAGAATTTGCTGACCTGTAGCATGAAACTACATTTGTATTCGGGGGGGAAAAAAAAAAAAAAGGATTATAAATCCAGTGTATTTCTGACTTTCTTTGAACTCTATCTGCTGACAGCTGGGAGAAGAGTGATTTATTAGATTTTTTTTTTTTTTTCTTCATTGATTGAGACAGTTCTGGTGTTTTGCCCATTCACAGCTTCATCCACCGGTTAGGAGAATATTCTTGGTGTCTTCACGCGCTGAAAGCTGATAGCGTTTGCAAACACATCATGTCCGTATTTTTTTTTTTTTTCTTTAATCAAATGGTTTAAGGACAAAATCCTCTCATGGAAAAAAAAAAAAAAAAAAAACCACTAACAAATTCTGTATTAATTCACATTTATTTGGATATGAGATTTCAAGCTGAGGTATTAAATTTTGTGGGCGTGCGTGCGTGTGGAAAAATCCGAAGATCAAACGCTACATGCTCTGCACACACACACACACACACACACACACACACACACACACACACACACACACACATCTCGATCATTTAAAATGATGAGCCTGATGCAACGGGAGTCGTGTGGGAGCGTGTTGCTCAGATGTACCTTCTCGTCTTCCATTTATTCATTTCTTTATTGCTATATGTTATTATTCCACATTCGATGGAACTTTCAGATCCAGCGGATAAGAAAATAATTTTGTAGGAGGGTAATTCAGTTTCCGCACAAATGGGATAGAAACCTGCAGCTGTCGCTGATGGGTTTAGTAAATATATCCAGACATGTCGGGTATTCTTTTCATTCCGCAAGCGCCCCTCTGTCTCCGATGATGTTTCCATGCTACCAAAGGGACGCGCCGGTTGCTATGGAAATAAAATGCCTCAGAGGTGGAGGAGGCATGCACAATCCGGGAGGAACGCGCTCTCCCGCGACGGCGGCGTGCTCTCGCGCCTGGGCTGGCAAAAACCACACAAAGAGCTGGAGGCCCGTTGAGGATGGAGAGCCTGTTTCGGCGCAGGTATCGAAGCCGGGGATTCTTTCACGCAAACGGCTGCTCGAATTTTGGCACGCATAGCCGGGATGCCGCCGATAGTGAGCCGTGTCACCCTGATATGTGGAGTAGGGAGCTCTGTGTTAACCATCTGCAGGTCCGAGGCCGCCGGCGCCGGCGCCGCAGCGAGCGGCACCGATTTCACGTCAGATCTCGGCCTTTTTGGCCTCGTTCGGTATGAGCGGCGTCAAGAGCGGAACACGGCGTCAGCTGGCATGGCGACTCAGCGGAGCTGACTTGAATACTATGCGACAACGCGGCGTCGGCAGCTGCCACGCGCTTGCGGTGCTGGTCCTCGCGGCCCTGTGAGTGCGGCACGAGCGGTTTTGTGTGAAGCCAAAGCAACGTTTAGCGGGTCTTCACAATCATTTGGCCGTATTTCGGCTGATGTTCCTCTCTTTGGCGTCTGTCCTCAGGGCTGCGGCACAAATAATTCACAAGTGTTTCTGCGCGTGTAATCCAGCGGCCCTGACGCCGCCGCTGCACCGAGGTGTACACGTAAATTACAACAAGAATGTTTCCTTGATTATTCCGGCTCCTTTCAGTGCCGCTCTGCTGATTTATTGATCTCAGCATATTTGATATTTGGGTCCACGCTCTCTCTCCTTGTGTTTGGTGTTTGTCATTGCCGCCCCCCTATTTGAGAGGCTTTCACAGTTTTGTGGCAGCTAATTTGCAGCTAACTTGTAGATAATCTCCGTCTGCTTGTTATGGACATTGGAGCACAAAGATCTAAAAGTGTAAGAAGGCTGAGGAAGGTATTCTTTGTTTTGCAAGGAGATATACGCTGATCAGCCATAACATTATGACCGCCTACCTAATATTGTTAAGGTCCCCCTTTTACGGCCAAATCCGCCCTGACCCATCGAGGCCTGGACTCTGAAGGTGTTGCTGTGGTATCTGGCACCGAGATGTCAGCAGCAGATCCTTTAAGTCACGGAAGTCTCGAGGTGGAGCCTCCATGGATCAGACTGATTTCTCCAGCATATCCCACAGATGCCGGACTGGATTGAGATCTGGAGACTTTGGAGGCCGAGTCGACACCTTGAACTGGTTGTCGTGTTCCTCAAACATTCCTGAACCGTTGTTGCTTTGTGACAGGGAGCATTATCCTGCTGAAAGAGGCCGCTGCCATCAGGGAATACCGTTTCCATGAAAGGGGGGGGCATCTACAAACAACCAAAATACAACGCAAAGTTTTCAGATGAGCTTGCCAAACTACTGTCTGTTGTTTGCATTGATTTTGACTGTGCTGTCAACATTCATGTCGATTACCTCCAAGACAGATGTGCGACTGAGCTTTTGAGCATGCCGGATAGTTTTGGGCTTTTCTCAGCACGTAACACATTCAACACATAAGAAAGGGGCATATATTAGATTTGGTTGTTTCCGCAGGGCTTAATATCTCTGAGGTTGTGGTGGCTTAAAATAACCAAGCCTGCTATTCTTATCAAAAGTGAAACAGAGGTAATCAAGAAGCGTTATACTGATGATAACACCTGCGCAGTCTTCACTCAGTCTTTTACACCGTCGCCTGCACTGCCCTCAGCTTCGATTGATGACCTTGTCAATAGCTTCAGTTCCAAAGTTATGACTATTATCGACCCCGTTGCCCCAGTTAGGACCAATGTTTTGTCGGGAAGGAAAAGGGCTCCTTGGAGGAACACCGCACTGGTCAAAGACCAGAAAAGAGTCTGCAGACAAGGCAGAGCGCAAGTGGCGAAAAACCATGATCCAGGTTCTTTATGAGATTTACAAAAGCAGCCTCCAAACCTGTGTGAATGACCTGAAGAAGGCAAGGCAGGCATCCTTTATAGAGATTATTAACAGAAACTGTAATAATGCCCCTACTTTCTTTTCTGTTGCGGATGGACAGACAAACCCCCACAACATCAGTCCCTCCGGAACTGCTATCCCACAAATCAAACAATGATGTTGCAGCCTTTTCCACGGGATAAAATTTCAAGGATAAGACAAACAGTTTGCAGCTCCAGCTCAGGAAAAGTGATGACTCCACTGGTGCCTTCGTGTTCTCCAGTAAATCTGGCACAGTTTGACCTTCTAGATCACAGAGCTCTGACGGGAACTGTGTCACAGTTAAAATCCACCTTGCCTTCATAGTTTGCCAACAAACTTTTAAAAAAAAAAAAATGTTCTTAATTGTATGGCTCCAGATGTGTTGCAGATAATAAATAACTCTCCTCAGTCTGGTCAGTTTCCTCAAGCCCCGAAAACTGCAGTCATAAAACCTCTACTAAAAAAGACTAATCTGGATGCTTCAGGCCAATTTCAAATCTTCCCTTATTAGGAAAAATCATTGAAAGGATTGTTTTTCCACAAATTCATGCTTTCATGATGACGAACAATCTCTTTAATGCATTACGCATTACGTCTCAAAGTTTTAAGTGACATACATCTGAATAATGATGTCTCCAAAACTTCGCTCTTGGTATTATTAAATCTTCGATACGGTTGATCATGACATACTGCTTGAAATACTGGCAAAGTGGGTGGGACTTACTGGCACTGTACTGCACTGGTTCAAATTCCTATTTACAAGATGGAGATAACTTTGTGTCAATTGGTGAACATGTATGTGAATGAATAAAGATTATGTGTGGGGTGCCGCAAGGTTCCATTCTCGGACCACTTCTTTTCAATACCTACATGTTGCTGCTTGCTCAGATTATGGAGTACCATAATATTTCTTATCATACGTATGCTGATGATGACACAATATTATATTATATTCCGGTGCCATCAAATGATTACAGTCCCTTACTCTCACTGAGTTAGTGTATTCATCAAATCAATGAGTGGATGTGCCAGAATTTTCTTCAGCTTAATGCAGATAAGACGGAAGTAATTGTTTTTGCTCCAAAAATGAAAGGTCAAAGATCAGCGCTCACCTTAACTCCATGTCACTGACAATAACAAATAAAGCCAGAAATCTTGGTGTAATTATTGACTCTGACTTGGATTTTAACAACCATTTAAAGCTCATTACCAAATCAGCTTATTACCACCTGAACAATATTGCCAGAATTAAGGGATTTTTGTCTAAAGGAGATGTGGAAAAACTTGTTCATGCATTTATTTTCAGTAGATTGGACTATTGTAATGGTGTCTTTGCTGGCCTGAACAAAA